>BLKR01005403.1:0-81630 GCA_011170035.1 Teleogryllus occipitalis
AATATGTGGTAGTGTAATGCATGTTAGTGTAAGTGTGTGTGTAAGGGGAGAGGAGAGGACAAGGAAGAGGGAGGAAAGATCGCGCGCGGTCTGTGGCCCGTTTGGTAGGGTGCTGCTCCGGCATTCGCCTGGTGTTGATCGGCGAAATCACGGAAAACTACCGATCAGAACAGCCGGTCTCTAGAATTCTCGTCCAGACAGCGACTGAATCCATTATTAAAATTTCCCCTTGACTGTGCATTACTGTTTGTCCCGCGTTTGCGCGCTTATCGGCCCAGTGTAGCGCTCTTCGCAGTATCGAGAGAGGATCTCGGGGCGGCGTTCGTCCGCTTCGAGGCGTTGCATCAGCGTAATTACGATGATTTCAGCGCGCGGCACGGGAGCGAACGCGCCGCATTAAGTCGTATGTAAAACTAATTACACACTCGCTGCGTGCCGAGTATGCGCGGCGCGTTGCGCGTCTCGGCGACCGTCGCCGAGAGCAATTTAGTCCCGGCAATGGAACGCACCCTCTTCGGGAATCGAGCGAGATGCGTGGCGTGTGTGCAGGTGGTTGTTCGCACTTGGGTTGAAACAAGAACTGAATTCAGATTGGTTTCTTAATAGAGCCACTGCGGAGTTTCTAACCATATGTTACAAACCATTCAATAGAGGACAGCGGTGAATTTGGAATTAGTCTATTTTTGTCTGCGCATTAGTTAATCTGTGATTTTAGTGTGTAAATCAAAGTGATCCATTGTGGTTCCTTTTCGTGATTCACTAAATATTGTTACTATGCACCCTAACCTAGAAGTGTTTCTAGGTTAACTTCGAATTTTACCGTCAAATTAAAAACAGGATTCAATATTCTTGCTGATTTGTCATGATTTTTATTGATACAAATTGTAGAAACGAAAAAGAGTCTCCTGCCTAACTGAACTAAACTAAACATAAACATATACGTCAACATAAATAAACACCTACATAAACATACACATAAACCTAAAAAACCTCAACATCTGAACATACACGTTGGTCGCCACTGTCACACAATTTCCTACTTATTAATTCCCGGCTGATCTTTAGTGCCCGCGCCTCAGCTAGCATTTTCCCGCCTCACCTTGGCGTGAATCCCGTGATCGCTCCATACGGAGAACACTAAAAAAATATCGGCGTGATCGTGCTTGGGTCAGTTTCTAGCTAATAAATAACGTACACATAACACAATTCAAAATTCAAATGACCCGCCGTAGGCGCTCATCTATTTATTTTTACTGTATTAGCAAATTTAACACAAATTCTGCCCGTTACGGTCTATGAACATCACCGCATTCGTTTGGTCGCGGCGATTTCTGCTCCTTTGCATAAACACATTGACACTAATATTCAAACACATACAATAACCCATAAAATTAATTATGCACATTCACACATAACAACAAAAAAAAATATTTACACTCATTCACTCGAATGCGCATTCTGTTGTACCCTAAAATTTAATCTAATACTAATGAAACAATACTTGGTCTTCAACAGAATGTCTTTCCTTTTTGTGGATTTCCTTCATTCACGCAATAATAAAAAAATAGTTTGTCGTCACTTCCCTTGTTCTGCCACTCTGCGCATCTCGCCTACACAGCACTGCCGTCTGCTTCCAACCCCGCTGGACACGTAGATACGCGCTGGCTACCAGTCTCCTTTGCCCAGGCTCCAATTCAATCGCCCGTCGTCCAAAATCCAAAAATTACTGTTCGCGGCGATTATTCACCGTCCTTAAATTTAATTCCGCCGGCTCAATTATTCCGGGATAAACACAAAAACAACTATTACAAAATTACTATAAACACGAACGAAAATGACGAATAATTAAAATAATTAAATTTCTACTAATATTCTCACGCGACCTAAATTCCATTAATCACCAATAAATGTTGCGATAGATTACTGTTCGTTACTTAACACTGCAAAAATAAAATCAACGGTATCGTGTTCAAGTCCGAAAATAAAAGTTTCACTACTATCACATACATCTGACCTCTCCCAGATCTAAGCTGCTTCTCACCCGTCTACTTCAACACAATATTGTTGTCCTTTTCTTAGCGTTGTTCATCTTTCAATTTATTTATTTATTTATTATTTATTTATTTATTTATTTGTTTATTTATTTATTTATTTATTTATTTATTTATTTATTTATTTATTTATTTATTTATTTATTTATTTATTTATTTATTTATTTATTTATTTATTTATTTATTTATTTATTTATTTATTTTACGTCAAAAAAGCAGTTAAATGTTTTTAATAAATGTTCTTCTAAGTAACTTTGATATAATTGTTTTTTGAAAGTACTATTACAATAAAATCAAAATATATCTGAAATCATTTTCTGCATTAAGTTGTTATTAATATTTTACTTGATTATATGTTATTCCAGGAGGCAGTGATAACGTGGAGCTGAATGAAAGTTTCGTATATTCCGGTAGCAATTTTGAATAATATTTCTCATTTTCGCAATTCCTGAAATGTTATTATCCATTCGAGTCACATAATGTGTTAATTTGTGAACTGATCACTCTAAATATCACTCGAAGTGCTGTGGTATAACTATTTCATTAATGACTGCTCGTGTCGTAAGAAGCCAATGCTAAGCAAGTATACTCGTATATTCCAATTAAACCAATCCCAGATGTCTACCGCCATAACATTATCAATTTTGCACTCCGCTGTAATCACTTTGTTTTCCTTTTTGTTGCTATCAATGCCGTATTATGTGTATGCCCATAATAGCTTGCGAGCATCAATATTAAAATGACATTGTTTTGGTAATGTTTCAAACTCTGAAACTGAATAAATCATTAAATATTCAGTGCCGAAAAACAGACAGAGAAAGTGTGTGGCAGCAAACTCAAGAATGTTATGTAGAAAGAACATACAAATTGACAGCACAACCTGCAGATGAAGAAATTACACACATTTTGAAAGGATGGAAAATTAATAAGCAAATATTAGATGGTGAAGAGTTCAAAAAATCATCTCTTAAATCTAGGTGGAATTTTGTAGCCAACATTTTACAGTAAAATACTTTAATGAGTATAAACGTATGTTAAATCAATTCGAAATTGACGAATTCCGCTGCTAATTCAGTTTTACGCCTTCCATTTCGAATACTTCGGGGGAATTCCAAGTCATGGAAAACTCAACTTCCTACAACTTTACTCATTGTGTTTTCAATAAATGTACTTGTAAGTATTTTTATGATGGTTTTCTGAAAGATTTTTTAACCATAAAATTGAAACATCGTTAAAACCATGTTCTGCATTAAACTGATCTTCATATTTTCCTTGGATATACATAATTATGTTATTTAGAAGGTAGTGATAACTCGGAGCTGATTCACGTATTCCGGAAGCAGTTTTGAGTAACATTTCTCTTTTTCGTAATTCCTGTGATTTTAATTATCCATTGGATTCATGGAATGCCTTAATTCGTGAAATAGTCACCTAAATATTATTCGAAGTGCTACGATACCCGCCATGCGGGTATCACAGCACTTCTTCACTCCTCGCTATGCGAGTCGTTAATTTACTTCTCACAGATATTACTTATATGATGGCATGAACATTTCATCTAAATATTTCAAATTTTGTTCCACATTCACATATGAACTAAAGTTACGAGTATTTGGAACATGGAACACGCTTCAATCGAATAATATTTTCTTACCCACAATAATCGTGTATAAGAATTTTGCAACAAAAAATATATTTTATTTCAAAAGAATAGCCACGTATGCAAGTAACCTATGCAAAATCACATCAATTATCTTAACATTGTACTAGCTTAAAAGTATTTATTATTATTATTATTATTATTATTATTATTATTATTATTATTATTATGTTATAGTTTTAATTCACGATTATAATATTCTGTTGAATATAATATCTATTCTTTGTTAATCTTGAAACAGACATATCGGCTGTGTACGAGTACAAACAAAGAGACGATAACTATCGGGAAACTTTTACATTCGGTTAATCTCGATTTCCAAACTCTTGAATTTTAAGACTGCCTTCTTGGTTACGTTTTTGTCGCACGGCACAGCAATGTCTGTAAATAGGCACGCTTTTTTTTCTGCAAATCCGGATAACCATAATCTGTGTGCCGCTATCGTACGATCAGTTTGAATTTGATGGTGTTGCAGTATTGTACACAGTCTAACAAATGCTCAAAAGACGACAGATGAGGCCAAATTTCAGCAAAAGGTGTTGGCAGAGTCTCTGACATTATTAGTATTAATATAACATTATTGTTAATGTAAGCATGTTGTTAATAAGGATAAGATGATTACCGCTTATATACATATTTATACTTACTTTTCCTTCAGTATAATTGTATATATCTAGTTTTAAGTCGTTTATTTACCGTGTGTTTCTTGAAACTTTCATAAATCAAGAGTTTTTGTTTAGCAGCGGTTTTTTTTTAATTACAAAAAATCTTACGTGTTAGAGAAAAATGGATTTAAGATCTATTAATTATTGGCATAAATTAATTCAAATCACCCATAAGAACGAAAAGCGCCGAGAATTCTTTTCTTCGCAGCCCTGAGTAAATTAGTGATTTCGAGCGCAACAACTGATAAGGTCGTTAGTCCCGTAACTGTAGTGCATATTTTATCGCGGGAGATGGCGCTAATCTCTCGCTGAGTGGCGAGATCCGACGCTGTCCTATCCGTCGGCTTGCAGGAGGTATCTCCCACCTGCGAGCCACCGCCCCAGCCGGGAAAAGCTCTAAGCATGTGTGTGTGCGTGAGTGATTGTGTGTAAGTAAAGGGTGAAGATAAGACAAGAAACGGGAAGGAAAAAGTTTGTGCTCCGGCATTTGCCTACGGTTGATCGGAGGAATCACGGAAAACTGCCGATCAGAGCACCCGTTCAGAACAATTCTCCTGCCGATCAGAGCACCCGTTCAGAACAATTCTCCACCACACAGCGGCTGATATTCAACACATCTATCTAGCTAGTGTCAAAAATCCTGTCACCGTCAGGATTCGAACCCCAGGACCTCCAGATTATAGGCACTGCAGTGATCTCAATTGATGCCCGGAGACACCTAAAGCAGAAAGCGCGTTTGCACTTGCCATGTTAACAAAATGAAGCTTTTGAAATTTGTAAAAAGGACATCGAAATCTGTTTTTTGTGCCAATTTGAAAAATTGTCGTGTTAGGCATATGAATCAATCAAAACTTTCAAATTAAAATTCGTCTCTTTTATCTTAGTAGTTACTTTCTATCCAAACGTCACTATTGTGAATTTTACGAGATCTTATGTGACGGTGCATGTGTCTTATACTAACGTTTGAAGGTGCTTGTGCTATTATTTAACTGTCACTAAACACGGTCAAATCTAGTGATATAAAAATATTTCACTGAGTTAAACTCACGAAATTTTAATGTCATGTGTCATTTCGATGACCATACTCGCATATAATTATTCATCTAAAAATGTTATATCAATATGTTTATAATGCTTATAATTATACATTTTCGGGGTAGCCTCCTCGTCTCGCACTTCCCTGGCAAATGTTCTAAAGATAATTTTTGAAACTTTCTGAACATACACTCTTCAAATGTTCGTGGGTTAAACTATTTATGGTCTAGGGAGTGTCTCTCAAGCAACTTCCCTCGCAGTTTGTAAAAAGCTTTAAAAATTACCTAAGTGTATTTATTAGTTACCATTTCATACGAACGAAATTCAATATGGTGAGAAATAATTGATTTAACTTTCATCTGTATATTACCCAAAAATTATAAAATGATCCCACTTCTTGCACTTGTTTCTCTTTCATTAGTCAAATAATTTTTCTTTATGAATGTGGACATCACACTGTTGTGTGAATGCAATCAATTTTATTATTAAAACTAAATAAAATGTTTCTATGCGCATGTGTTAAGTCTAGTTAGTGTTTTATAAGTTTATTGTAATGTTTCCTGTTATTTTTTCATGTTTATTGCTGGTGAATAGGCAGTTTAAAATATGAACGAAACATTATGGATTCTTGTTCTTAGTATAACTTCCAAAAGTTACACGAAATCATTCAAGGACGCAGTGAAAATTAAGACCTTTAAATGAATTGATATATTAAAATTACAGTACATATTTTCTCTCATAAACTGTGACATATCTATCTTAGAATGCAGGATACACCAATCGCTACGTCGAAGTGCGATAAACCCAGTATGTACTATAACATAACCCCTTTGATTTTAACATAGATTTAAGTTATTTTCAATATTTCCCGCATTTTCGAACTCTGTTGGATGTAATTTCTTTCGTGGAATAGTCCTATTACCATAAACATCACGAGTGCTTGGGACATTCTCAGATAAATCCCCTCCTCGCTTCGTAAGTTGCGAATTTATCTACAATTTCCAAAGCACTCGTGATATTACCTACAATAATTTTAAAAGAATTGAAAAAAATAAACTTTCAACCTTTCAATAGTGAACAGTTTAATATTTATTGAACAGAAAAGACGATTAAATATTTGTCCTTAGTAGTACCATTCCCATTTAGGAACCAGTACCGTGCCAAAATGATAACACCTTTTAAGGTTAAGGGGAGGATCTACCGACAAGCATCAGAAACTGCGACCGGTTGACAGCGGGGAACAATAGGAGGAAGCGGGCAGCTTGCACGCGACGCATCGGCCGCCGAGATCCGGTGGCGGCGGCGGCGGCTCGTCCCCGCGGGGCAGCGGGGAGCGGCTTGGGCGGCGGAAGCGGGGCGCGAGGGCGAGGACGACCGCAGGGGCGGGGGCAGGGCGGAGGCAGGGCGCAGCGCCCGGTTGCGTGCGCTTCGTTGCGTACAGGCCCACGGCGGCGGCGGCGGCGGCGACGACGAAAGTGGGTCCGGCCGCGGGGTCTAGGCCGGTAGCAGCGCCGCGCCGCCTTTCCCCACGGGGCACCTCATTAGGCGGCGCAGGCGGCGGCGGCGGCGGCGGTGGTGGTGGAGGCAGTGGTGGCGGCGGCGGCGCGCGCTCGCCCGAGAAAAGCCTGGCTGCCGCCGCCGCAATTAGCGCGTCCCGATGCGCGGCGGAGCGCGCGCGCGGAGCGGCGCCTGGCGGAAGCGCTGCAGGGCGAGAAGCGTTACGTGACGCGGCGCAGCTCTCCAGGCGGCGCGCGGGGAGGTAAACGAGCGGCCATATCAACAATGGGGCCAGCCTTTTTCGCAAAAGAGCTTTTTGGGGGGTCGAGGAGGCAAAAAGAACGAGTCTCAATAAGTTGTCAACTATCTTGGACCGATCCGGTGGCCGAGATCGCTAAGGCAGTAGTGTAGTGATCTCGGACCGAAGGGTCGCGTGTTGGACTCCCGCCTCGCGCATGGTTCTATTTGTGTTCACCCTTTCATCCTTTATCGTCACCATATCGTTTCGTCTTCACTGTTACCATCACGTGAACTCCAATAGTGGTCGCTAATGACCTAGATGTTGATGCGACCTTAAATTTAAAAAAATAACTTATCTTGGAATCAGAAAGATTTGTCATTGTTATAATTTTCCGTCATAAATCACCGTAACTCATCCTGGGGTAATATTTTTATTTTTTACTTATACGTTATACCTTGTTATTGCCTTTGATATGTAGCTCGATAAACACTGGATCACCCACCTCTATCAAAAGGATCGTGGTTACGAAGGAAATATGAAAAGAGTGGAATGATGCTACCTGTTCTCTTAGGGAGGGAATAATGGGAGGGAAATATGAAAAGACAAAAGGAGTCAAGTTAACATCTAGAGTATTAGTAAATAAGTGAAACTGAATTAATAAAATTAGGTAAAAATAAAAGTATTTATGTATGTCCCACGGGCGTTAACTGGTTCTAATGATTGAGCGGCGACAAAATTCGCGAGAGCCTTTGGCCAGACGGCAATTTCTCGCCCGAGATCATTAGAACCCTTATAACGCCCTTGTCGCATAAACGACTATTATTTTATATTTCAATGACAGACAATCCAAGAAACTCAAATTCAAGAACAATTCAATTTGCAATTTTTTTTATTTTTCAAAACTGAAATTCTACCATAGTTTTTGTAATACTATTTTTATAAGTTTTAGTCGTTTTTATTGGTTTTTAAATGAAGGTACGTATTCTAGTACGTTTCAACAATTATTTGTAATCAAAAAACAAAATGGAAATTTCAAAGTAATTATATGTTAAAAATAATTTTTAATAACTTTCTCTGAAATTAATATTCTGTTTTCAAATGGAATACATTTTGTATAACACACTATTATGTGAAAAGAGCTGTCAGGAAACCCAGATTCATTGAGCAAAATATGGTTACAGTATATTTCCATATTGTTACTTACATATGTCTTCTTTCTTCTCCTACCGTGGAGTTCACACAGATGGAAATTATATTTTCCGTCACAAATCCACAGTAAAAGGGGAACTTAGATCCACTGTAGTTCCTGTATTACTGACTACCTGTATTGCTGTTCTACCAGCATCAAGCCAAGTTATATAATTCAGCTCTGTTTTACTTCGTTGCTAACAATCAATTATTGTTGATGAGGCTCTTAGCAAATATTTATGATTTTTACATCAACAGTGAAATTGGCTGATTTAATCATATCCTGCACCACGAAAAGACACTAGCACAAATTGTAGTGACTTGAATAAATTGTAGTAATTATACATACTACTTCAGTCAGGGAACTACGATTTTTCAAATTAAGAAACTCATTACAGTTATAAATAACTCTTCTAATTGTTAATAAACTAGCTTGTTCGGTCGAGAGACGCTCCACAATTAATTGAACTGAATCTCTGGTGTATTTTTCACTAAAAACAATGAATAGCAGAAACACTATTGAAACGTAACCTATTCACAGAGAACGATACACTGGTGTCGTTCCCTTCCCATTTTATTGGCCATAAAAAATAATACAATTATCAATAGTAAATTCATTATATTTTCTTTATTTTTACACTCATCCTCTGTAAACGACGTTAGAACTACCGCAGTGTCGTGTAGTGGCTCCAGTTTAGCGAAACTGTAGTAGACGGAAAGCAGAAGAGTTATGTATTGAGGTATTTGATTATATAATGAAGAGTGTATATTATGTAATGTATATAAATATGTGATGTCTATATTTAATCCCTTGTGGCACTTCAGCCTCTTCCCCGTCCTGACGAAATACGAGTGTATGGGCTATGAGTGGTAAGGAATGATCCAACTTCGGGTTAGAAGGAAAGGAAGGGAAATGGATTGGAAGGAGGGACTGCGCGGGTTCGTGTCTCATTGTATAACGTGCTGCCTCGGAATTTGCCTCGAAGCGTTCAGAAAAAAAACACGGAAACCACTAATCACAGCAGTGGATCAAGACATTTAATCCCCACAGACACGACGACTCCCTGATGCTCAACACATCAAGCAAATTTCCGGCACCTGGGCGGGATAAATTACGTAAGATTAGAATATATATATATATATATATATATATATATATATATATATATATATATATATATATATATATATATACATAATTATATATACACATAATTATATTTATAAATGGTCAGTTGATTGAAATTGTTTATATTAATTTTTTCTTTCCAATTTGTGGACGTGTGGTTCTATACAGAACCACGATTTCTGGAAGTTTCATTAATTGGTATAAATTATTAGATTGATGACAAGTTCTATGAATCATCAGCCTTTTCAATAATAAAAATTTAACATTTATTCTTATTATTTGTACATGGCGGTTCTGTCAAATTTACGTGAATTTCTTTTCAATTTAAACATTGAAACACCGTACGGGTTTGTTTATAGTTCGTAAGCTTACGTTCATAATTACATTCGTAATCTTGATTGTTGGCTTATCGGCTGGCAGACTGAAGTCTCCGGGATCCTTGGTGAACGAATTTTCGCGTCTTTTCGTAAATATAAATGTTCAGAATATCCTCAACGATTTCTATAATTAGATTTAATATTCCCACAAATCTAACACGCAGTCGCGACTTTCCCCGTGTTTCGTATGAAACACCTATTCGCGACTGACTATTTTCAACTGATTATTGGGAAATTCTTCCATCGACGAAGCTACCCTGATGTATCTCTCCTCGAAATGAAGTCTATTTAATTTCAACTTCCACCAATATATAAATAAAAAATTCCAATTACCCTTTAATATCATCATTTACACGAGACCAAGCTCTCAAACTTCCAACTAAACAAATTCCCGGCATACTAAAATCTACCCACTAAATCTTACTAAAACTCAGTCTATGTTGAAAACTCGATCGCACCTCACTAACCACTGACGTGTGCTCGCTACGAAATCTTTCTAGAGAATGAATTCAGGCGTCCTTCCTGACGATCACGACTATTCAACGCCTTCATCACGTTTTCTGCACATCATGTGTCCGGGGCCGTGCCCATTTATATCACTATCTGACATCAAGCATGGAATATTAACTCTTGTTGATCCGTTGCCCTAGCAACGCGTATTCTTTGACTGTAAATGATGCCATATTTCAACACAATGTTAATTTTATCATTAAAAATTAATTCCCAAGTGCTTGATTTATTACTATATATATATATATATATATATATATATATATATATATATATATATGGTATATATACTAGCTGACCCGGCGAACTCTGTCCCGCCTTAACAGAGAACTCCGTTCCGCCCAAACTTACGAAAACGCGTGAAAACGTGCGAAAACCCGCGAAATCACGCGAAAACGTGCGAAATCACGCGGAAACATGTGAAATCACGCGAAACGTTCGAAAACGTGCGTTCTCACACAGGAACGATGTCGAACGAGATAAACAGTATCCTATGTCCGTCTCCTGGTTCTAAGCTTCCTGCTCACCAAATCGGTGCAGCCGTTCTTGAGTTATAAATAGTGCAACTAACACGACTATATATAGATATAACGGCGAACGAAAGGCGGCTATCATTATCGCCTTCTGTTATCAGTGCGGCGTTACAACAATGGGTTACCACAGGCAACAATGACCGTTAACATGCGAAATCACGCGAAAACGTGCGTTCTCACACAGGAACGCTGTCGAATGGGATGAACAGTATTCTATGTCCGTCTCCTGGCCCTAAGCTTCCTGCTCACCAATTTTCAGCCAAATCGGTACAGCCGTTCTTGAGTTATAAATAGTGTAACTAACACGACTTTCTTTATATATACTAGCTGACCCCGGCGAACTCCTGTTCCGCCTTAACAGCCGGTCCCATCTTTTCTCGCGTCGCACTCACTGTGAGAAACTTGTATTGGTCTTTGTTGCACCGCGTATGTGCAAAAACGTGCGTTCTCACACAGGAACGCTGTCGAACGGGACAAACAGTATCCTATGTCCGTCTCCTGGCTCTAAGCTTCCTGCTCACCAAATCGGTACAGCCGTCCTTGAGTTATAAATAGTGTAACTAACACGACTATATATAGATATAACGGTGAACGAAAGGCGGCTATCATTATCGCCTTCTGTTATCAGTGCGGCGTTACAACAATGGGTTACCACATGCAACAATGACCGCTAACATGCGAAATAACGCGAAAACGTGCGTTCTCACACAGCAACGCTGTCGAATGGGATGAAGAGTATTCTATGTCCGTCTCCTCTCTGGCTCTAGCTTCCTGCTCACCACAATTTTCAGCCAAATCGGTACATCCGTTCTTTGAGTTATAAATAGAACAACACGACTTTCTTTATATATATATAGATATAATATATAATATATATATATATATATATATATATATATATATATATATATATATATATAGTGATCGTCACGTAATTTTATCATCTCCTTTGATTTTTTTGTGTCTCGTGTAAAACGGATATTTTTAATGTAACAGTCCGACACACAGGATCCCGCAGCGCTCCCCCTGCTGGCGCGCGCTCGTGCAAGCAAACTGAGCTGATAGTACATCTACAGCGAGCACTGATGACACTTGTAACTTCTAGGGCTTTGAAGAGCATATATTTCGGATCTCCCAAATGAACATTTTGTCCTCATTCATTGGAAATTGAATTCATTGGAAATATGAATGTAGTAAAGAAATGTAGTCATAATTTTGTCTTTTATGCTATCACTAATAGGCATGATAAAAAATTATTGAATCTAATGAAGACAAAAAGTGGCAAACGGTTGAAATACAACAAACTTCTACTTCCCTGCGCAAATCGGGGCAGAGAGAAATAATTTGGTTGAGAAATAACACTAAAAGAAAACTCAGAGAAGGTTAAAAATCGTCCTTCCTTTGTTAGAGAACAATGGTCATTGGTTAGATCTTCATGCTTTAAATTCCATGACTGAAATTATCTATGTATAATTATTTGAAATCAGCGAAGTGTCAAGTAGACTATCCTTGGAAACACACTAAAGAACAAACAATTCAGCCACTTTATATAGATCTGAAATTTTTTAAAAAGGATCTCTCAAACATGTTCAATTCATGATATAAGAAAGGTAAAAATGAAAATGGAAAACAAAGGTAATTAAACGGATGTGAAGATGAAAAAATGACAAGAAAAGATCAAAGCTACCTACTTCTGAGTAAGACATCTATCTAACAATCTGAAAATACTCATAATATTATCTTCAGCACGACACTAAAATTTGAATTGTATACTAGAGTCATTAAAATGTAAACGTTCAAGAAAATCGCGGTTGATAAAGTAGAAAAGTACCCGCTAATAAGCGTGTTGTGACGTGCACACATGGAGAATGGAGACGAGTACTGTGTGTGAGTGGTACTTCTACTCTACTGTGAAGCGGATTGCTCCTGTAATATTCTATGTGCTACGTCAACTTCAAATAAAACAAACACGATAAATTCATGGCATGAAACATTTCACAACATAATATTAAAAATATAAAAAGAATTGAAAATTTAAATGCGGAGTTCTATACAAAATGTTAAAACAGCACAAAATATTTAAACGATATAGTCGAATAAGGGCGGTGAAAAGTGCCTCCACACCAAATCGATAATTGCGATGCTCATACGAAAGAGAATTTAAAAAAATGCCCTAGATTTACAAAAAATCAGTCTCTTAGGGCAATCTGTTGCGAAGATATGAGAAACGTGCTTTTCATGTTTTATTTTTTTAGCTTCTATTGCAAGTATCAGGCTGAAAAAACTTCTAAAGACGGGGGAAAATAGTTGAATTTGAAGGTTTTTTGTCAACCAATTTTCACGCCAAATTAATATAGAACAAAATTAATTAATATTATATTACTATATAACTATATTACACCGTATGTAATAACGAGAAAGTATTAAAAGATCAGTAGCAAATTTCCATGGCCTTGAGTTCGGTTAGATCAATCAGAGACTATTTGGTATAAATCCTGTGGAGAGTTAGAGTTGCGCTAGTGTTGTTACAGACAGATAAGTGACGGAAAGACAAATCAAAAACAATGTTTCTACTATGATTGAAAAATCTAAGTTTCTATGTAGTTACGCGTGCGTGAAGATAGATTCTACTTTGTCGCATACTTACACACGAGAAATATACCTAGTATAGAGAAAGTTATGTAATACTGAGGAAAATCGATTTCGAGATTTTCACGGAAACACACGTTTTCGGGTCCCCTAATACCGCAATTTTTTAAACGTCCAACCGCCCGTCAGTCTATCCGTCCGTCTATACATTTGTCCGTTCGTCTGTCCATCCATGATCACCAGTAGTGCTTAAAACATATGTAAGATTTTTCCAAATTGAAGAAAACCCTGTCTATCTGGCTCCAGACGAAGCTTCGAGGTTTTAAAAACATTCTTTAACATTTGGGGTACTTCACATAAAGCCCCTGGGACATTTTACAAATATTCTCAAAAATGGCTCTAATTTTCTCTTTAAATTTATTGTAATAACAGAGTAAAATACATTTATAAAGGGTGACTTAAGTCTTATTTTCACGGTTAACTCTGAATTTTTGAAAATTGCCAAAGCTTGGATTTTTTCCGGCCTCTTCCAATAAATACAAAAAAAGGTTTTTTTCCTTCAAATGAAATTTGTTGCTCATAATTAATTCTTTCATTAAGATCAAGTACATGTTTTTGGAAATTTTCGTAGATTTCGTGCAATATTGTGTGCAATATGTGCAATTTTAAAAAACAACAAGAACAAGATTTTCTCAAGAACAGCTCCAATTTTTTTCTTTAAACTTCTGGCAAATATAGTGCTTAATGTGAAATACCTAGGTATAAAGTGTCATAAATACCATAATGCTCTATTCTTTTGTTTTTCAAAAATTACAAAAATATAATTTTTTAGACTTGTCTCTCGCGTCATTAACATTTACATTAGCGGCAATTTGTTCACATTATATTTACGAGTACATGCGATTGAATAATGCCATACAAAGTTTTTCAAAAACTCAGCAGTTTTCTGTTAAAATGAGCTCAAAATTCCGCATTTTCAGAAACGTTCAAACGTCATTTTCTCAAAAATGGCCTCTAATATTTTCTTGAAACTCTTCCAACGGATATTTTCAATTGCAGTGCATAATATTCTGTATAGTGCATTCTGATGTTTTCTTCTGTTTTTTCAAAAATTACACAATTTGTAAACACTTGTGCTTTTGTGAATGAAAGTTCTTTAAATGGTTTTAAACTAAGTTTTTCAAAAATTCGAAAATTTTCTCTGAAAAAGAGCTTCAAATGTCGCATTTACAGTAACACTTAAACGCCATTTTCTGAACAACAATTTCAAAAAATATATATATTTGGGCGGCGATAGATGGCATCTGGAAAGAGGTTGAACAAGACCGTGAAGCCAGTCCACTCGAAGATAATAAGAAAACTTTACTACAAGACAGTCTGTGCATTCTGGAGCACCTTAAATGACATGAAAAATGTGACTTTACTGTACAGGAAAGATTTTTTTCTCATTCCATTACATAATTCTCTGATTAGATAGCTGCAGCATGTTGCACAACGATAGTAATTATGAACACTGAGAAGTTATAGTTGAGACGCAATCACGTCTTCGTCTTCGTTGCTTTGTGTATATTACTGTGCCGAGACAACCTGGGGGAAGTGGCGGGACATTCCAAATGCTCCTCTGTTTCCACTACCGAGTCAAAAATTAAAATACTGAAGACCCCTAAGTGGACTCTACCAGTTTTTAAACTGATAAGAAATGAAAACATATACTGAGCTTCGATGATATTTCTTATATAAATGGATTGCTAACATAACTCATCTCCAGCTCGTTTGATATCGAAGTGAATTTATGCTTCACTAATGCGTCACACAACACATAGGGGTCTGCCAACTGTATGAGGCGTCGGCTGATTCCTGCATGTCAGCTGGCACGTTCAATTTAAACAATTATTATCAAACTTATTATTAACCTTACATTATTAAACTTAAAATACTTGTCATTAGTCGTAGGAAACATGCTGTATGAAACTCAATGTAATTGTATCAATACACACACAAAATGTATGCGTGTATTCATTGTGTGCAAGTCCATGTAATGAAGTTTACGATACTCGCTTGTTTCTAGATCGTATCTTAGCATCACTGTGCACTCATGTTTCCATACACGAGTGGGTAGGTAGATCGCAACGATCTTACGAAAGCAACGATCGCAAGATGGTAAGAAAATAAAGCACACATTAACGACCTTACAAAGTTAATTTCATTATGTCGAAATTCTTTCTTATAACTATTAACATGTATGAATAATTAACTGTGAATCCAAAATGAGTAGGTAACTATGCATCCATGCGCTAATCATTCACGAGTGTTCGGCAGGCCATGTTTTGGCGCAGTGAGATTTCGAGCACCTGCCGAACACTAACGCAAGCAGAGTTGCCTAACGGCCAGGGGCAAATATCATGTATGTAATTTCTTTGCGTGGGACTTTCGATGCTGCGCGAAAAAAAACAGCGAATTTTCGGCACAAAACGAATATTCTCGATTGACGACGACGAAAAACGACGATTCTCATATGAAAAAGAATAAAAATGCCAGGGCTGATTTTTTTGGAATCTACGGTATTTCTTATTCTCTTTCATAGGAGTATCGCGAATATCTATATAGTTTAGGGATACTTTAGTGTTCACAGACGGACGTACGGACGGACGGACGGGCGGATGTTTTGGAAATAAACACTTTTTGGGTATCGGGGACCCCAAAACGTGTATTTCCGTTGAAATCTTGAAATCGATTTTCCGCAGCATTACATAACTTTCTCTATATTCGTATATTACTCGTATATACGTATTTATACGAGAAAGTAAAAATTGTTGGCCTTCATGGAATATCAGATTGAAATGCAACATTGACTCGGTAACAATGACTCGGGAGCTAATTTCTGTGAAGTACGTTTATTGATGGAACATAATTTACCTACATGAAAAGCAGTTTTAATCGTCAAATTTGTGTTTTTTTTAATATAGTTTTTATTATCCTTATTCGACAATATTATATCTTTCAAGGGTTTTATGTCACATCGTATACATGATCATTTTTAACTATATTTCTCATACATGTACAATGTTCGAAAACAATAATATTGGAAAGTAACTACTAAGGATACCCAGGAAGAGTCCTTTAGAAAAATACATACAATATTTGGAGAAGATACATATTGAATTTGTGTTTTTCTCTCCAGATATTGTATGTATTTTTCTGATGGACCCTTCTTGGGTATTCCTGGGTAATTTGTGTTGATATTTGTTTGATAATATTTTGTTTTTGCACGAAATATTCTGCGATTTTTAATGAGTTTTACAAAAAATTATGACTGAGATGTTTTAATTGGGAGAGAAATTGTGGTGTAAATAGTATTACATAACTATTACTAATGGCGAGAAAACACGTGCTGTTTTAGCACCGCTAGTTAATAATACAATACATTTATAATTAAACAAAACATAAAATAACAATTGAGAAACCCCTAATAAAAAAACATTTAATCGCTGATTGTAGTAGTATCGTTAATCATTCGTTCTAACCAATTACACTAGAAATTATTTTGTTATGAATAACCACTTATGAAATTGATTACGAACATACCCTAATATCTGATTTTGACATCATTATTTTCTTAATACTGGTAATTACCTCACGTACATCGCTTCCCACGCCTGGGATATGCGTGTATGCTAAAATTATTACGTCTCTACTGATACCTTTGTCGATTGTCGTGTTATATATATATATATATATATATATATATATATATATATATATATATACATATATATATATACAACAAAACTCTTGAATTAATGGTGGTTAAGTGAGCACGTGATTTTAAGGTAATAATTCTGAATAGTCAATGTCATGTAAAATTGCATATTCTTCTTATAATTTAATAACATACCTATTATTATAAAAATACATGAAATTTGTCATTTTAATTACAAATTTTGCGTTTGTGCTATTATTGCTGTTGGCATGCCATTCGATCGAAATATTAATTTCTTTCATTACTAAAGCATTTTAAAATGTTTATCTAAAATTTCTCTCTGAAAGACTTGTTAAATTTATTCGTTCCATATTTTCCACGGCGCTTATTGCGATGCTACCGGATACAAGTGTTCTAATGGACAATCTTGAAGATCACCGGGAATCTTGTTCTTATGTCTTGATGTTAAGATTGAAAACTATGGTTCTCTAATCTGAATATCAAATACCCGTGATACTAATAAAATTATGAAATAAACAATATTAATTTCCTAACCCTAATAGTATAATACAGATTATTTACAATTGGATATTTCCATGAATGTAACTTACGGACATTGCTATCTCGACTAGGTTTTACACTCGCGTTGGCTTTTCCATAAAAAATACTATTTCTTAGAACGTTTCCTATGAGCGTCACCCTCCGTGATTAAAATATCGACAGTTAGGTATCGAATCTGAATTCTGTCTCTAAGCGTCACCTTCCGAATATAAATAGCTTCTGATAGAATCAAGCTTCTTGAAAAAATGTCACCTACGTTTTCACTTGTCTTTGAACATTCTATAACATTCTAATTGTCGATACCGTTTCCTGATACGAATTTTCATTCGAAGTTTCCCGATATTTTCGTAGACCCTATCAACCCCTCCAATGAATGTGTTATATTGCCAAACTGTGCTGGCTGTAGAATTTCAATTATTTTTCTCTTCTCACGACACCTTCTTTAAGCCTTTCCGATAGGGCTAACGGTCACCCTATTTGAGGCTAAAAATAACCATTTTGTTGTCATTTTATTGAATAGGACACGTTCCAAAGAAAACAATTTATACACAATATATGCATACACACACACACACACACACACACACACACACACACAACATCCGCAATGATTCTTTCAAGTACTAGTAACGTAGTTGACTAGTAAGTATGTAAGAGAGCTGTGTGCGATATGCCGGCGGAGCTGGCTGCCTATTCTTCTTTTTCTTCACTTCACGGATTAGGGAAATTCCCTGTTCCGGCTTCATTACACCATCTCTGTCGTGGATGGCTTCTTCCCAAGTGGTCTGTAGAGAAAGGCATGTCGGGGGATCCTTTCGTGAGACATTCTTCCTAAGTGCTGTACCCACCGTGATCTGTATTCATTTACTTTTTCATTGATAGAAAATATATTGAGTTCCTGTCTTATAGACAATATGGTTTGCATATTCTATTTAGCTGGTACAAGGACTTTTGCAGAATTATTTCGTTCTCTTTTATAATTATATGATCATCAGCATACAGAAGTGATTGTAGAGGTGTATATCCAAATACTTGGTTTATTTAAACTTTTCCATTCTCTTAGAATGTTGTCAACATAAATATTAAACAATGTGGGGGACAAGCTACACCCTTGTCTTACACCTCTGTTTACTTCTAACTCTTCTAACATTTTGTTCTCAACTTGTAAATTAATACTTGTTTTGTGATAGAGGGGTTTAATAACTTCTATCAAGTGGAAAGGATAGCCCCTTTTTCGAAGAATCTGTCAGAGAAGTTCACGATTAACTCTATCAAACGCTTTTTCATAATCTATAAAAGCTATGTGTGTCTTTAAATTGAACTCTCGTCTCTTTTCTATTATTTGGTTTATGGTAAACACATTGTCTGTACATGATCTTCCTTGCCTGAAACCACTTTGTTCTTCTGGCTGCCTATTCCTAGAATAATAATACAAGCTCCGAGATTGTCCAACCGGCTACCTAGGGATTAAATAAAATTGAACAGGACCGTTTTGGACCTTATGGTTCCTTCACCATGACTTTCGGAGAGTACGAGCGAGCTCTATCCTGGTAATTGTTCCTGGGGAGCGGTAGTCAACGTAAGAGACTCTGGTAGTTCGTTCAGGCGCCGATAGGTTGCAGCCGGGATGGAGGTCGGGCGAAACTAAGGTGGACCCGACTGAAAAAAGGAAACTAAGGAATGAGCTAGATAAAAACTAGAAAACCATGTACAGTGCAAACGTACGTGTAATACGTAATGTGTTTTACCCTTTTAAATTTATTTTATAATTTTGGCTTGCCTTTCTTTCTCCTGTTTACCGTGATCAAATTTCAATTCTTTTATATACCTTTAAAAATGATTTTTTTCCTTTTATTATTATTATTATTATTATTATTATTATTATTATTATTACTCTAATTCACGACTAAAGATGTCATGAGTCGGTTGATTATAAAGTCTATTCCTGGTTGCAATCAGTTTCCTATGGAGCAGATTTAGAGACTATTCATGCCTCTACAGTACTTTGCGCAAAATGTGGGCTGTTCCAAATAAAGTAATGTCTTGCATTGCCCTGATTTGTGAATGACGTGGGAGTTTAGTCAAGTTCTTACACAAATTTTGCAGAACAAATCCCAGAGTCCCGATAACAATTGGAACGACCTGTGCTTTACGCCCCACATTCAACTGTTCTCGATTTTCACTCTTGTATTTACAACGTTTCTCTACTTTTCTGGTTACATTTTGATTACACGGCACAGCAACATCTACCAGTAGAGTTTTTTTCTCCAAATCTCGACTAACAATTCTCAGCTCCAAATCTCGGCTAGTTTGTTTGTCCCTATCGTGCGATCAGTTTGAATTACAGTAACGTGTACACTCCAACAGACGTCACCGGTTTTGGTGAGTGTTCGCACCACTTGGAGCATGTGTTACTGACTTTGAGGGCGTTACAGATCTACCAGGCGATATGATCAATGGCTACTTGTAACCGGCAAATGCGGCATTTATCATCTTGCAAAAGTTTATCATTATTTGTTCTCAACGCTCAACTTAAGCCGCATAAATGATTGATCTTTATTGATCTGCACCTTGTCCATTCTTTATAGATATTGTTCATGGAGTGAACTGTCTCCCCACGATTTCTTTTGCATTTTTGTGTCATACATTTGATGTTAGGTAGCATCAGAAGTTCAGTGTCTGTGTTTTATTCTATCTTGTCTCTCATAGTCTTCTTCGCAATGTTTCTTGCTACACTTACAATAATTCTGTTCCCTATTTTTGGTCAGGTTTAATATCCTGCCTCATTAACGAGTCTTCTTTACGGCTGACTATAAACTTCCCATTCCTTCTATTGCATTGTGCCAGGAAGCTTCTATTTGTCTGAGGCCTCTTCCGCTTTCCTTACGTGACACATATATTATGTGTACGTCAGCTCGAAGGTGGGCGACATGGTGTTTGTAAGCAATTTTCGGTTTTTTTGATCCACGATACGAATTTCTTGCTCAATCCAATCCACTAGCCCGAAACTGTATTCGGCTACAGGCACCACCAGATTACCTATTGCAGATATTTTATTCATGGAACTCAGAGCGGACTTCAGGGCTTCTGTAATACACTAAGCGAATTCTCCCTTTCATTATGTCGTTCGAGATTTTATCACATTCTTCAATGCCCGTATCGTTTTAAGTTTTACTTGACTCAAAATCATTAATCACAGTGTGCATGTCAAATTCAATGTTCTCTTACATTGTCATTTTCTCTCTCTTTAAATTAATTTTTACACACTTGTCAAGGCCAAACTTCAAGCAGATGCTGTTGCTAACAGCATTGCTGACAGACAGCATTTGGGAGAGAATTTCTTCATTCTTATCAAACACTCAAATATCTTTCATGTAAAATAAATGTGATACTGGTCTTTCATCATCATAGAGCTTGTGACCAAAGTCAATGTGCGAGAACTGTCTCGATAGTGGGATCAAACCAACGCTAAACAGAAGAGAGAAGACCGAATCTTGGAAAATTTCCCTGTTAATCTGAATACTTCTTGTTTGTATTGCTTCCTTTCCGCTGTGTATTAGTAACCTGGTACTTCATACTAGCCTTTCAAAACTCAATACGTCTAGGATGAATTCGATAGATCTCGAGGATCTTCAAAATATGATCGTGTGATACACTGTCAAAGGCCTCCTGGTAGTCAATCCAAGCCACGCTTAAATCACGTTTTCGTTTCCTTACACCATTCAAGATGAATATTTAGCAACAAGATTTCCTTACGGCCATAGGAACCGTTACGACATCCTTGCCATACAACTGGCAATAGATGGTTCTTCTCTAGATGTCTGTACATATTGTTAGCTATGGCTGCAGTTGTAACTTTGTGCATTGCTGGCAGACAAGTGGTTGATCTGTAGTTCTTCGCCAAAGAATTGTCTCCCCTTTGGGTAGCAAATAAGCAATGCCGCATTTGAGCCATTCTGGGAGTACCTTTGGGTTTTCTAAAATTTTATTTTATTTTTTCAAGGTGAGAATCAAATGCAGTTAATTTCTTAATCCAAAAATTCTGGATCTTATTAATCCCTGCGGATTTCCAGTTTCCCATGTTCTTAATTCCTTGGAAGAGATCCTCTTCTGAGATTTCATTAACATGTTCTGCAGTCCTCACAAGTTCATCGGAAGCATCTTCTTCAGATTGAAGACAGGATGCATCTTTGTGGAAAGATTTGCTTTCGACCCAGATTCCTGCCCAAAACGTTTCGACAACTTTCGAAGGATGGGCAGCATTGCCATTCGGTTTTTAAGTCAGACTGCAATGGAATCTCTTCGCGTCTATTTAACCAACCAATTCTGTACACGGAAAGCTTTTCTATGTATGTTTTGTAGTTGCTACTAATATTATTAAATTTAATATATTTTACAATAAAATTAATTCAAATCACTTATACAACATTACAAAGGCTGTGCTAACTTTCAACGTTCTCCGTGTTATTCTACGTCATTTCTGTTTTCCTCATCGTTCACGTTGTATTTGAAATGGCGCTTCCACACATTGTTTCCTTTTATTATAAATCTTGCAGAAAATTCTATATCATTTTATAGAAAGATGTTAACAGTTACGCTTATTTCTTCATGAGCAGAAATATATGTCTCGTCCTTAATTAGTAGTATTACAGCAAAACGTCCGTCCGTCCATCCCTCCGTTCGTCCCTTACTCCGTTCGTCCTTCCCCCCCTCCCACCGTCCGTTCCCCATCCCTCCGGCCCCTCCCTCCGTCCAACCCTCCGTCCAACCCTCCGTCCGTCCCTCCCTCCGTCCGTCACTCCCTCCGTCCGTCCCATCCTCCGTCCGTCCCTCCATACGTCCGTCCCGCCCCCCGTCCGACCACCCGTCCGCCCTCCCACCGTCCGTCCGTCCCTCCGTCCGTCCCTCCGTCCGTCCCTCCGTCCGTCCCTCCGTCCGTCCCTCCGTCCGTCCCTCCGTCCGTCCCTCCGTCCGTCCCTCCGTCCGTCCCTGCGTCCGTCCCTCCGTCCGTCCCTCCGTCCGTCCCTCCGTCCGTCCCTCCGTCCGTCCCTCCGTCCGTCCCTCCGTCCGTCCTCCGTCCGTCCCTCCGTCCGTCCCTCCGTCCGTCCCTCCGTCCGTCCCTCCGTCCGTCCCTCCGTCCGTCCCTCCGTCCGTCCGTCCATCCGTCCGTTCGTCCCTCCGTCCGTCCGTCCCTCCGTCCGTCCGTCCCTCCGTCCGTCCGTCCCTCCGTCCGTCCGTCCCTCCGTCCGTCCGTCCCTCCGTCCGTCCGTCCCTCCGTTCGTCCGTCCGTCCGTCCGTCCGTGCGCCCGTCCGTGCGTCCGTCCGCCCGTCCGTCCATCCGTCCATCCGTCCGTCCCTCCGTCCCTCCGTCTGTCCATCCGTCCGTCCGTCGCGCCGTGCTGGGCGGTTGCGGGCGAGTCGACCACTCCGCTCCGCGCAGCCTCAGACAGCATTCCTCGCCCGGCCGCCGAGCGAACAATATACATCATCGTTCTCCGGCCATCTAACAGTAATTTATTAAATAATTTCCTATGCTAATGCCGTTACTGCTGCGGCGGGGAACGGGGCGGGGCGGGGCGCGGCGCGGCGCGGGTCGGAGGGGCGAGTGGTGAGGCGCGGCACGACTGCGCATGCGTGGCAGCGTTGGGCGGGCAGGCAACGCGACGCAAAGCGACGCGGCGCGGCGTCGGGCGGATATCGACTGCTTCCCGCGGTCAACTTCTCTTAAATTGTTTACCTACCTCTCCAAAAGGCATAGTCCGACTGCATCGCGCTGTCACTTTTCCAAAGCCGTTCACCTACATCCCCAAAAAGGCATAGCCCGACTGCATCCCGCTGTCAACTTTTCCAAATCCGTTCACCTTCATCTCCAAAAGGCATAGCACGACTGCATCCCTTCCGTTTTCTTCTTTAAAATAAAGATTGATTTCCATGTTTACCGTGGTCTGCTTAGTATTATATTGATCGGTTTTAATTGATTCATTTCTGTCTGTTTTCAAGAAACATTTGCACGTCCTTTTAAAGTTGTACCAATGTTCAAATACACCGCTTAAATGTTTGTGAAAACAAAACTTAAAACGTATCACGGGCATCTTCTTATCCCGCAGATGTAAAATTCATAATTCCACAGACTCTGCCACGTTCATCTGTGCGCGCAGTTTTCTCTGGACTGCTGCGAGAACATCAATTTGCTACTTGTGAATGGAAGCTTAAGAAAAATCTTCACTCCTTCCGAAACCCGGATGGGATGCAGTCGAGCTATTCCTTCGCAGGTGAAGGAAAGTGAAAGGGGACTAGTTAGGAAGCGGGAGGGAAAACTGACAGCGTGATACAGTTGGGCGATTCCCGCGGCGTTGGGGCGGGGCGCAGGTGGTGCAGGGATAGCAAGGAAAGCATTGGAACTAGTGATAATTGTGTCATCTGAAAGTATGATTTTGATTTCAATAATTGTAGTTAAAATTTGTTATTTTGTGAACCTGAAAAATTATATTTTCGACCAATTTGTTTTATCCGTACCATCAATTGGTCAAAATATAAATTTTCAATTGACTAAAAATATAGGTTTGAGTTACGATGATGTTATTACTAATCTAGAATAAATTTAAAACGTACAATACGTAAGTAATAAAAATTACTATAATAAAGTAAATAACACAATTATTAATGTCAATTAACGAAAGTTTTTGAAATTTTATATTTACCATAAAATTCGTCGGATACTTTTTTATTATACATCAACTTTGGAATTCCATTCATTCCCATTCATGTTATTTAGATTACACCTGAAATTTTATTTCAAACATAAAATTAATCATTAAACGCAATTTGTTTTTAGAATAGGGAAAGGTGACAATTTTTGTAACAAATATTTCCCGGAAGAACATTTCGATCATCTCAGTATGCATTCAGAATGCTATATTTGCCAAACATTATTCCTCATAAATAGTTAAGATTATTGCAACTTTTCACAATTATTGATTGTCAGGAAACACCTTTGAAACAAGAACCCCTCCTCCAAATATCCATCCCGCATACAACGGGTGGGGAGTGATTGTAGATTACTGCAAAGTCATTCTACCTCGCGTCGTCCACCGATTCATTCGGGCGTCTGAACGCGGTGGATTCGCGGGTGCGGGTAGGGCCGAGGGAGCGCGGGAAAGCGTTTCTGATTTCAATTATTTTCGTAAAAAACAGTAGAAAATGTTTGTGATGTATGGGGCCATGAGGGAGAAGTATAATATGCGCACGTTTACTTCAGCTCCAGAATATCTTCCTCACCCAAACTTCACACTTAAAAATACCAACAAAGCGATGTCAGCAATATTTCACAAAGTAGAAATTTTCATTATCGATTTATAGAAAACTTATTGGTATTGGAAGGCGACCTACGTATTTGATATTATAGTATTGCCAACTCCATGGGAACCCATTTCCTCGCCTCTATTTCTACCATAACTTGCTAACGGAGTCTTCAAAAACAACGTGCGCATGGTGCAGCTACACTTATCTTCAGAAGCAAAACAAGGGTCAATCAAAGCTTTTACTCAATGGATCACGGACGCTGGGCGAAAATGTGGTCGAGATAGAGATGGCGGGTGTGGGGCATCAGTACGCGACAAGGGGAAGCGGGATGAAAGTGGCACGAATGGAAAACGGGGGGGGTGAGAGAGACGTGTAGAGGTGGGGTCTCAGCGTTAGGAAGTCAATGGCGCAGAAGCGCCAAGGGAAGGGGGAGCGGGGATCGTGGGTGCGGAGAGAGGCTGTGACGTGGGTCGTGAAGGCAAAGAGATGCATGGACGCGATTGATTCATGTTTCCGGCTAAGACCATTAGTCCCGTTAGTGCAGTGAGTTAATGCGTATGTTTTATACTGGGAGGTGGCGGTGAATTCTTTACCGTTGGATGGCCCTCCAACTACGTACTGCTCCCGCCGGGCCAAGCTCTAAGTCCCTAACTGGTCTCCCGACAAGGTAGTGTAGTGCATGTTAGTGTGTGTGTATATATATATGTGTGTGTGTGTGTGTGAAAGGGTTAGGACAAGTAAGAGGAAGGAAAGATGGCGCGCAGTCCCTCGCCCGTTTGTTCGGGTACTGCTCCGGCATTCGCCTGGCATTAATCAAAGAAACTACGGAAAACTACCGATCTGAGCAGCCGGCCTCTAGAATTCTCCTCCAGACAGCGGCTAACTTACACTAGCTATGTCAAAACTCCGCCGGCTTGGGGACCCAAAACGCAGAATCTCCGGGTTATGGTCGCTGTAGAGACAACGGCAATGCTAGTTCTGAGCCAACGCAGCCGGTAGACGTGTGGTTCGTCGAGTCGCGGTGAGTGGGGGGAGGGGGTCGGGCGCGGGGACGTTCCGTCGAGACGGACGGGGGCGCCTGGGGCGGCGGCGGCGGCCGTCGTGGGTGAAATGTGTGCGGCGCGGAGCGGAGAGAACCGGGGCGGGGGAGGGGCGGGGAGGGGCCGGGCGGGGCGGCCCGCAGCCGTCAGCCCGAAGGGAGCACTTGTGGCCGCGCTGGAAGGGCGTGATTGAGGGGCGAAGGAATGAAATAACCTTCTTTAATTTCCTTCTACCGCTTTTATATGATATTCTCTTGGGCGTTATCACAGGAAAATTTAGATCATCAGTTGCCAATGCTGGAGCTACAACGAAATTGCTTTGACAAATCATTATTTACGGCACACATAACAATAAATATCAGATATTACGCAATGTGGGTTTCACTTTTTTCCTCCTCTCTTCCTCCGTGTTTCTCCGTCTTCCTTTTGGCTCCGCTACTGAGTTATGATAGTGTAATGACCACATTGGAAAACTTATCTGTACAGTCTCAGTACCAGTGTAGTAAGTGAATGCGGCTGCTTCCTTCGCTGCCTCCTGGTCCGCTGCTGCTTCTGGGCGACCTTCAACCAGCGAGGAGGGGGCGGGGCGGCAGCTGAGGTGGCGAGGGTGACTACAGACGGCGGGAACATTGACAAAGATACGAATGCGACCATCCGTTTCTTCAAATGTGGAAGGCAAGGTAGACACTGACTATTCATTGAAGAAATTACACAAGGAAAACACTAATTGAGCCGATCTGGATTGTCGAAGCGGCTAAGAGTGTGTACAAACGCGGAGCTTGGTGTCGGAAGGGTCGCGGATTCGAGTCCTGCGTTGGGCACAGTGGTATGTGACTTGTCTCTCATGTATGTGATGTCGCGGAGGACCTCGCGTTCTGCTGACCCCAGATCAAAGGAGCCTGAGGATGTGTTAATGTCTAGTGTGTGGTCGAATATGCGTCCCATCGGCAGTCGGCTAGATAAAAAACCCTGGAGAAAAAAAATATTAATTGAACAAGACATGCAAAAATCATGATCATGATCATCATCATCATCATCGGACATGTTACTTTTTAACTCTTCTGTTGTTTGCCCACACACTCTGCCCTCAAAGTAATCATATCGCTGCTTTTTACACCGTGGAGAGCCTTCATCCTTTATTTGGGTTTTTCAAACTGACATCTGAGGGTAATATCTCCAACATTGAATATGGCACGACTTTTTGCGTCTCTCTCGGTCCTGCCGCAAGATTTCGCATGATCTCAACCATATAAAGCGGTGCTGCAGATCAAGCGACTCTAGCGGCACTACCGAGAAAGATGCGAAAAGCCGTGCCATATTCCATCTTGGAGATACTACCCTCAGATGCCTCGTTAGAAAAACCCAAGTATAGCCTCCTTTCCCGAACTCCGTCGGGGCTCGTAAGCCTGTTACGGCCGAGAGCTGTCTCGTAACGTAAGTGACCCGTAAGCTCGTGGCAGCGCTTGCGCGCTTTTACTGTTAGGGAAGTTTGGTAGCGGCCAGGTGGCGCTCACAAGCAATCCATAGGACCATTATGGAACTTACTCCTCGCACAAAATTTTCAAGCAGGGAGAGCTCTGAGAAGGAAAAAATTATGATGTTAAACGATGATAAGGATAGGCCCCAAAAGGCCGCAATACTGAACCAATATTGTCTCAACGTCTTAAAACTGTCTCAATAGCTCCTTCTCATCCTTCTATTATTGCATTATTAACAGAATACAAGCTTCTATTATATTTTTAGTAGGTAGCAATTAGAACGTATTCCCATATATTTTTTCTATTTCTTCAAAATATTTATTAAATTATATTCTTCTTACTACTATTTATCACTTCGACACTACTTGCTTTTTATTCAAAAGTGGAATTAAATTATGTATTTTTAAGAATTCTTCTACGAGTAGTAATGACATTATCTCAACCCTAATATTTTGAATTATTTTTTTCTGCAGCTTTCACAAACATTTTAAAACATATTCAATCACCTTATTTCTTTAAACGCTCAACAGCGTTGAGAAAATGCAGCCTTCAATATTATTGAAAAAGTCTTGATATATAATTGAAAAAATCTTGAAGGCGTCAGTGAGAATGTTAATACTAGAAATGGGGTTTCGTATATCTACAATTCTGAGAATCTCTTCCTTGGCGCACTTAAACTTTGGTCCCGATAAGTGTTAGGCAGGGAATCGCCCGACTCTATCCTGCTGTCAGTTTTCCCTCACCCCCGCTTCCCAGCTAATTCCCTTTCACGTTTCGTTACCTGAGAAGGCATAGCCCGACTCCATCCCGTTTCGTTCATCCGGTGTTTTCGAAGGGTTTCTTTTTGTAAAGTTTCCATTCATAACTATCGCATGTAGATGTTCTCGCATCAGTCCAGAGAACACCTCGAACACGGGTGAATACGGCAGGATCTTTGGAATTGTGTATGTTCAGTCAGCGGGGCAAGAAAATTCTCATGATAGGAGGTTTCCAATTTTGTTTCCACAAACTTTTAAGTATGGTTTTCAAAGTTGGCGACAGTTCTTTTAAAGAACGTGCAAATATCTTGAAAACAGGAGTGAATAAATTATAATCGACCTATATAATTCTATACAGACCACGACAAAATCCTTATACTAAGTAAGAAAACGGCACGAGATGCAGTCGGGTTATGGGAAGCTAAGTAAACGACACGAGATGCAGTCGGGTTTTGGGAAGCTAAGTAAACGGCTCAGGAAAAGTTGAGCGTGGGATGCAGTCGGTATACAGCCGGTCGGGAGTCGGTCCTCTCCAGCCATGCCCCGCCGCGCGCAGTCCTGTACTAATTGTTCGCATCCCTGTGCTGCTTCTTTTCCTGGTTATTGATGGAGTTCGCGGGCGACTTTCATGAATTGCGGCGCGTCGTCTTTAATGGGCTTCCATAAACGCAGCAGCGACCTCAAAGCGCGCGCGCCGCCGCCCGCCCGCCCGGGAATGCGCGCCGCGCAACGGAATTCCGGCGCGGGCCTCTTCCCAGCCGGCGGTGCTCGATTTCGGCCCGCATTACTCTCCGCCGCGCGGGGGGATGCGAATACCGCTGTGTAAATGATATAGAGATTATCATTACAAATTTTCAGTGCGTGCCTTCCAGGGTTTTATTTTCTCGTTCTTTAATTTCTGGTACATTTTTGAGATGCGTTCTACCCGAAACGGGATGCACAAATGACGTGCTAACGTCCTATGAGAAATGGACAAGGCTGTGGTTCGGGATATGCGAATAAATTACGTCTTGCGAGACGCCCAAGGGACATTAGGCGTATCGCATATTTTCCTTTCCATTGAATTTAATCGTAATTGAGTTAATAGGCGTATAAACTGGCTGGTATACTTTATATATGAAATAATTTTTTGATACTAATCCTTAACTGTGTTGACAACATACATACCAGACGTCTTCTGAACTTGCCTTTTAATAAGAAGAGAATGTTTTGTCTTTTTTATTGGAGTTTCTCGTACTGATGAAATTGTCTATTCATCTTCATTACTTATAAAGAAAAATACAATTTCTAATAGTAATGTTTCACAAAAATATGAACAGAAATATTGAATCGTTTTAACACTGTTGCAACTCACATATCCATCAAAATTCACAATTTATTGCTTATTTATCCTTGAAAATAGATTTTATTACATGGGAGTTTTTTTGTTTTTTTTCTCCCTTTCAAAATTCAAAATTTAAGTAGTATATGACTTAGTGTAGGGATCACAGAATTTTGAAAATGTGCACACAATTCACTTTTCCCCATAGCACGTCATACGCAGTTTTTAACTGTTTTTTTGGCGTAAAATAAATACAATACAATAAAAAAACATCAAATACAAACAGAATCAGCCAATATGAAACCGCAGAGGGCTTTGACCCTGCGGGGATGATGTCATTAAAAGCTTTTTATGAAGTCACCATTCACAGTTAGGCAGAAACTCCACGTTTAGTACGGAAACCATTTAATATTCCCAACACGTCTAAACCACTCGTTACAATACAAGACGTGCTACAAGACTGGACTCGCGGCGCCGGGCGAGCGGCGAGCGGCCCTTCCAGCGGCGGCACGCGGCGCGAGCACAAAGGCTGCCAACCGCCGCGCGCGAAACGCCACTTTCACAAAGCGCGCCCTACTCCAGCAACGACTTCAAACACGCTAATTATGGTCATGTTCTGATTTCCGATCTTACGTTCATATCCGCGACACGACGTATCCGTGCCAAGGTCACTTATATGATTGCACACATATTTCTGTTAATATTATTCTTCCTTACTAAATAACTAATACGTACATTGAATCAATACTGAATTGAATTGAATTTGCCTTATTTTACGTGGCGAGACTCAGGCCATGAGGCCTGCTCTTCCGTCTGACCACGCAAATTTCGTTACACTCCTTTCACCAACCGTGGGAGAAAGAAGGTATACTTGGGCGACGAAAATAGGCGATTTGAATTTAGCTCAGAGGCGTCATTTAGGCTTGAGGAATCTACTAACATGGGACAGCCGGCTTTACTTCCCCTCCGAAGGAAGGCGTACGAAGGATTTTTCGCCCTTAAAAATCCACGGGTTCGATCCCGCAAACTTGGGTACAACAGTCCGATACGCTAACCCTTACACCATCGCCGCCGCCAAACACACAATAGTAGCAAAGGGGGGTGGGTACAAATGTACCGAGGTAGGGTCTTACAAAAGAATATTAGAGATGACTGATTCTACTCTTCTGGCATTCTTAGTACCTTCCTGTAAGATAATAAATTTCCTTCCAAGAATCGGAGCTCCGCTGTACAGTATATGTTGCAGGGCTTAAAACCACCTATATTGTTTCTGGTGGGAATTCTAAAATACTCAAGTGGCTGTAAAACTATAATGCAATGAATTGTTTGTTATAGGGTAAGAGAGAAATTCTTTAAAGAAATTATACAAAACGTATTAAGAAATCATTGAAAATATAACCTAAAAATACACTAGTTACTACAAGAAGGCAATATATGTTTAGATTTTGCATTTGAAACAACTTCAAGATTTATTTAACGAGTAATAATGTCACAACGTTATAAAGAAAAATAAGTAAAAATCTAACAAAAGAACATTAATTATGAGTAATATCAAATAGGATTCATTAGGGACGCCTGGCATCCCCAGGTCCTTACTTTCGTTATCAACCACGCGACTTGGGAACAATTGACGTTTTCAAGTGCCAGTGTCATCAAGACAAATATTGTGAATAAACAAGTAACTAAATCACTGAAAGCAATACCATGTCTTCCAATGTGCAATTTACAAGCCTTATTTCCCTACAGTTTTACAATAACAACAAAATTTAATTACACTAATACAATCCAATCATCATTCAACTTTGATTTTGCTGTCGAATTAAAAACCTTCCGCAATCACATTTTCAGAAACCTGTTTACATGTAATTTACCTTGTATATTTTAATTCTAAAAGTATTATTTATATATTTATTAATGAAAAATATCAAAAAAATATTAACACACTTAGGATTTTCGTACAAGGCAACTGTATATCATGATGACGAGAAACATTTTCCGGCGCTTTTAAATCATCTCTGTACCTCGCCAAAATGTTCGCAGCATAAACATTAACAATAAGCGTGAGATTGATTTATTTAAGGTTCACATTTTCCAGGGCATACAATACATGCTAGGCCGAGACAAAAAAAAGAGTACATTAAAACATAATTTTATATACCAGAACACTTAATAACGTTCATTACTATTCTAGTTTTCAGCGTCATAACTTCCTTGAAGAACTCTGTCCTTTGCAGATTACTGTGAAAATATATTTTTAGTTTAATTATGGTTTGTAAAATAATGATTTTACCCTTCTAATTCACACATTATACAACGGAAACCTCGTGCAAAAACTGGCCACATAATGTGAGGCTAACACAGAAGTTCTTTGAATTAACATTTCATCAAAAAAAAGCACTTCAGAGGACTACGATAACTGTGTACTTTCAAGAGAGATGGATTTGCAATCAATTCTGTTTAATAATTCCTTTCAGTATGTTCAATAATATGTTCAAAGAAGAATCGATCGTTCGGTGATCACCTTGAAATTATTTAATACACATCATGACGCTGTAAAACTTGGAATAACTGCTAGAAAAAAGGAAAACGTACAAAAACAGACATTCTACACGCTAAAGTTTCCGATGTTTTGGAATTTGCATTCTAATGTCAAATGCCCATGCATCCACACAACCTATATCAGTCTCTCACTCTATCCTTCCCCTATTAATCAAATTTTACGGGCGATGTCAAACTCTGCCAAAGGTACGTCATGTAGCGTCTTCAGTTCAAAGATATCCCGTTGAATAAATATAAAAAATTGCAGTTATTTGAACCTTTCTGACAATGTAAATGAGCGTGGTCCTAAAAGTATGATACAATTTTAACATTTCTAATTTGAAACATTTCAAATTATTTAAAAAAATTATAATTTCATATTTATACCAAAATAGTACTATCACTGTAATTGAAGGAAACCACATGATCAGAACAATATGCATTGATGTCTGAAAGATATGATTCGGATACGCCAATGGTAGCAATACACCACGTCGGAACACAATGAAGTGTTCCCGTGGATGTGTGTTCACGGGAAATATGAAATAAATGGACAAATATAAAGACTTGCAGTTGTTGGAATATTTTTGACAATGTAAATGAGAATGATGCTAAAAGTATGAAACAATTTCAGCATTTATTTTAAATATTTTAAATGATTTTAAAATTTTATGATTTCATATTTTTGTCAAACTACTACTATCTCATGTAATTGTAAGGAAACTCAGGTTCAATACACACAGCATGATGTCTGAAAGGGAGGAGTGTTTGGTTGCGTGATTAGGTAGCAATACACGACGTCGGAACCCAATATAGTATTCTCGCAGATACGTGTATATGTGAAATAGATTGATAGATTTTTTAGTGTTTTCGGGCGCGTCAACTGCTTCGGTCATTAGTCCCGTTAGTGTAATGCATGTTTTTCTCGGGAGATGGTGGTGGTCTTCCCCCGCTGGATGGCGAGATCCGGCGCCTACCTACCGTCGGCTAGTGGGGTTTCCCCCTAACCAGGACTCTCCCACCAGCGGGGCACTGCCCCAGCCGGAACAAACTCTAAGCTCCCGACCAGTCTCTCGGAATATGTGGTAGTGTAGTGGATGTTAGTGTAAGTGTGTGTGTAAGAGGAGAGGATAGGACAAGGAAGAGGAATGAAAGATCGCGCGCGGTCCGTGGCCCATTTGGTAGGGTACTACTCCGGCATTCGCCTGATGTTGATCGGAGAAACCACGGAAAACTACCTATCAGAGCAGCCGGCCGCTAGAATTCTACCCCAGACAGCGACTGAATTCGACCTAGCTGAAAAGCTAGTGTCGGAAATCCTGCCGCCGCCAGGACTCGAACCTAAGACCTCCCAGTCAGAGGCGCTGCAGTGACATCAGTTGATGCCCTGAGCTACCGCTCCCGGTCCACGTGAAATAAAGAAGTCGGGGGGAGGGAGGGAGGGAGGGCAGGAGACGGGGGCATGTGAAGACGCCTCAGCCGCGGCCGCTGCTCCAGCTCTGGCTCGTCCGCTGCCTCGTGCTCCTCTTCTGCTCGTCTGCCGCCGCGCGCCGCCCGCCTGCTTGATTCGTTGGCGTATAAATACATATTTTGACCGTTAGGCACATGCTCTCGGCCCGGGCGAGTCTCATCCATTTGCATTTCGACTCTCCGTCTCTTTCTCTCTCTCGCGCCCGCTGGCTCGCTCGCTCTCGGGCTGGCTCTCGTCGCGGCGCCGCGCCGAGGAGATGGCAGCGGCGGCGGCGGCGGCGGCGGCGGCGGCGGACGGACCGCCCCTCCCTCTGCCGGAGGAATTTTCAGGTAGGGCGCCTCGCGCCCACGCCGCAGACCCATCCGGCCACACGGCGGAGGCCGGGCGCGCGCGCACCTCTTCAGGCCCCGCTCGACAACAATGGGCGTCGCAGAGCGGGCAAGTAGATAGCGTATACCGATAACAGGCACGCGGACCACTCAGGGCTGTGTCACACGAGCGTTGCGTTGACGCGCGATAAGTAATGCATCTTATGCGGAAAGGCCTGAGCGCTCGTGTGGCGTTTCGCATTACATACAGTGTTATTCCAGGAAGTGCGTTGCTTAACGCGATTCAACGAAACGCTAGTGTGCAGGGGCTCTTAACGTTTCACAGCTGCGCATTGTTTTTATGATAAAGTGTAACATTATTGGAAGTTGTCCTACACTGGGGAAGTACGAGTGTACTGCTGTCGCTTAATTCTCAATATAGCTCCTCCAATTGGTATACGTATTTCGTATTTGTTTCCTTAATCGACTAGTTTAATGATACGAACATCTTCTGATGTTACAAGCTTTCCATTTTCGTCACGTTTATAATACACGTTACCGTCTTCGATGGGATCTTGTTCATAAAAGTGAGATGTTACACAGATTAAAAGTATGTACAAGTGTGTATGCAAAGCGTACACACTGTAAATTACGCGACTTCACGGAAATCGCAAAGCAACTGTTTGAGTCTGGTCGAGAAGACTTTCGAGGGGGAAGACTTTTGTTCAGAAGCAAGGGATATCTCAGTACTTGTTCAATGGAAACTGCTTAAAAAAGAAAGCTGAACGCGATGGCTATCATTGAGTCCCACTAGAACAAACATTTCTGCACTCTAACAAGTGTCTGAATTCTTGTAAATGTATTGTTCGCAAAACTCTGTTCGTCATAACAAGTAGGTACTTTTTATAAGCTTATGTAAGTTGAAAAATATTCTATACAGGCAACTGCAAACATTTTGCAAAAGAGCCAATGATCAGAGCAGAGAGGGCGATCGTGTCTGAAAGTCGTAAAAGTGGAACTATTCCGTGAAATGCATAAATCATCGAAGAAGGACCAATGACATATCACTTAGGAAAGTAATGAGAACTGGAATTGTACCTTGGAATAACAAAAACTGATATTCAATCGAGAGAGCAAGCTGTCAAATTTTGTGATAAATGTATTCAAATCCTTCAAAAAAGGAAAATTTTAATGTTGAATTAGCTAACTAATTATTTTAGTTTAAATTGTCATCCTGTGTTCGGATGCTTTAATTTTCCCACTAATATCTACCTCAACACAAGGTTATCAGTAGCTACATAGTACCATTCACATCTCAGAAATAATGAGGCGATAACCGATGACCACTTAAACTAGAATGAACTGTTTAAGTTTCTCAAAAATTTCTGGGATCCATGAAGATGTTACGAGACCTGGCAAGCAAATTGAATGAATAAGGATAGTGGCGAGGATTTCCTCTCTACTTTCGCTCAACAATGTTTGTGAGTTGGTATAGAATGCGTCGATCAAAATATTCTTTCAATAAACTAAAAAAATGCTATAAAGTGCATTTATTGATTTCATGTTACATACTGAACCCTATAGACATCTACATACTATCCTTCATAACACATATGAGATTTTACAGACATAAATATTGTTATGGATTTCAAACTTGTTCGCTCTTCTTGCAAAACAAGAACAAAGGCTGTGAGTGAATGACGATTCCAGGGAGGCAGTGGACATGCGTGTGGTCCTTCGGCGCTGGACGCTGGAAACTGTTGGCTGCGCGCTGTACGCCGTGCGCTATGCGCTGTGTGATCTGCGCTAGACACTGAGCGCTGAGCAGGAGGCACAAAGCCCCGGGCACCGCGCGCTCTCCGCTCGACACTGCTCACAGTGTGCTGTTCATGTGCGCTATGCGCTGTGCGCCGTGCGCTGTGCGTCGTGCGCTGTGCGCCGTGCGCTGTGCGTCGTGCGCTGTGCGCCGTGCACTCTGCGTCGTGCGCTGTGCGCAGTGCGCTATGCGCCGAACGCAATGCGTCGTGCGCTATGCGTCGTGTGCTATGCGCCGAGCGGTATGCGCCGAGCGCTATGCGCCGAGCGCTATGCGCCGAGCGCTATGCGCCGAGCGCTACGCGTCGTGCGCTATGCGCTGTGTGATGTGTGCTGTGCATTGAGCAGTAGACGCTGAGTCCTGGTCACAGGACGCTGTGCGCTGTATGCTGGGCGGTTGACATTGTTCACTGTGGGTTGCGCGTTGTGCACTGTGCGCTGGAGAGTAGGCGCTGAACGCTGCGGGGGACGCGCTGGACACAGGGCCCTGGCAATGGGATCCCATAGCGAGGTGGAGGTGTGGTGCAGGGCATCGCGGGCGCCGTGACCGCCGCGTGCGCCCGTAACTCGCTTCGTACTCCGTGCACCGCGACGCCTTCCCTTCCCCTCCCCTTCCCTGCCGCCCCTCCCACGCGGCGGCGGCGGCGCGCGGACAAAGAGCGCGGCGAAGAATCGCGCCCGTTGTCTCGCCCAGATAACTCAGTGAATTACCCTGCGCCGCTCCCTCCTCCTCCCGCCCGCGCAGTTGGCAGGTTAACAGGTTAAAAGGCGCGCGGGCGGTGCAGGGAGGGAGGGCAGGCGAAGCGGCCGCGGGCGATGGAGGTGGAGGCAGCAGCCGCCAGGGAAGGAGGGATAATGGGAGCACGGGGCAAGGCGGGGCGGGGGAGACCGAGGGGGGGAGGGCAGGAAGGGCATTCCAGGGAACAATACGCAGCGCGGGAAGAAGCCGGGGATTACCGCGTGCGATGGAGCGCCGATAAGCGCGCGCGGGCGGGGGGAGGGGGGGGCGAGGGGTGAAGACGGCGGATAAAGCAGCGGTTGGACGCGGGTTGGCGCCGCAGGGCTCGCCCCCGCCGCGCCGCCGTCCACTGCACGCGATGACGCGACGCGTCGCCCCCGCTCCGCGCTCGACACCACCCTCTTCGAAGCAGCCACCGAGGATGATTGCACCGTTTATCCTGCCAGCCCACATCACTGGGCTTTGGTGCTGCGTTAGGGATGCGCGTTCGATTCCCAGCAACGATATGCACGTTTAAGAACATTTGACCATTCATTAGGAAACCCAACGTAAAAAATAAAGATATTGTTACTGCCTTCGCCAGCCAACTGAGAGAAGTAGATTTCCTTCGTCCCTTATTCCTCGCTAATTATTATTTACTAACTTTCCTGTAAATAAACTACTAGGGGGCTACAACAGCTAATTTTTCTACAATTATTTCAAATTTCTGCAATTTTCGAAAATTCGCAGTGTTGGACATAAATTCTTATTCCTTTTTTGTCCGTTAAATTTTTTTTAAAAATTGGAGCGGTTTTTGAAAAAAAGTATAAGTTGCTGAAGTTACGATACAACAACCCATTCTTTAAAAAAATTGTACCATTTATAAATATCTATTTTTTAGAAAAGATTTAGTTTAAGGCAACAATCTCGATTTTCAATAACGTAGTTTTCGAATGTTAACTTTTTACATTTTTTGAAAATACAGAGCATTTGCCGAAAATCGGACGAGTACCAATTTTTTTGCTGATTTTGACACAAACGGGGAGAAAATTTAAAGACAAAATCTGAAGCAGTTTTTGAGAAAATAATTGTTTAAAAAAACTTTAAAAATAATTACATTTCACACGAAATTAAGCAGATGCTACTCAAGTGTTCAAATAATTGTGTGTGATCTTATTTCAATACATGTATTTGAACAAATTTCATTAAGAAAATGTATCTTCAATATTGTTGTCGTAGATACAAGATTTACCCTGTTTTATCATTACTAGGGTCCGACTATAACTTTTTCTATCGAAAATGTGTCGTTTTCCGACACACAATTTTTTTTCTGTTCTTACGAAGAATCGCGAGAAAGTAAGAAGATTACTACATAAGACACACTTATTTCAACAGTCTCTTCGGAAAGGAAATTTGAAAAATCCTTTATTTTTTCAATAAAAGAAAACAATATCTAGACTGAGGAATGACAAATCTCGTGACGAAGATCACGATGTAAATGCAACTCTTCGATTGGCTAGTTAGTGTACTATGAATAATTAATGAAGGTTTCTAGGTTCTAATATAATAATAATAATAATAATAATAATAATAATAATAATAATAATAATAATAATAATAATAAGAAGAAGAAGAAGAAGAAGAAGAAGAAGAAGAAGAAGGCATGTTGATATCCACGCTTTTGCTTCTCAACCCTTGTTCCTCTGGCACAAAGCAGCTCGCACTGGTCCGCTGGTGGCTCGCCAAGCAGGTTTGGTGAACGCCCCCTGCACCCGGCGAAGGAGCACAAGTCTCCGTCTCTCGCACTGTTACTCTCACTCGAGGACCAAAGCCCGACCCCCGCAGCGGCGCCGCCTCCTCCTCGGCGCGGCGTGACGTCATCGCGCGCGGAGGTCCCGGCGACACGGAGGGGCCTCCTCCGCCGCGCAGCCGAGATAAATATTTCGAGTGGCGGCCGGCGCCCATTAACATCTCAATGGGCTGCCCCGGTGGGAGGAAACGGGCGGCGTTGGACGCTCGGTTTCGCTTTCCGAGCGGAATTCATCTCTCGTGGAAACGGGAAACGCTCTGTTTGTGCTCACTTTTGCGGACGAGACACAAGCTCAGGCAGAGTGTCAGTCTACATGAAATCCGTATTACGTTTTGATGTCAAATTATTGTATTTCTTATAGATAGTAAACGTGTAATACCATGGTGAAACTAAACTGAATAAATAAAAAAAACATTGTTGTGTGCTTAAAGATATCGTAGATTTATCGTTAATGACCATACATGCAATCTTCGGCTAATATTTTTCACGAAATTGAAGAAAATATAATTAAATGAAAGCTGCACCATGGGATGGAAATAGGAAGAATGTTTCATTTTTCGGAGAAATTTCCTGATTGCTCGTCAAGAAGTAATCTTGACTTCGTAAAACACATATTTCAAATAGTTTTTTTCTTTACAGATTCACAGACAACGCACAAATGAAGAAAGGGGTAGTCACCTGCGTAACAATGGTACCACCTAGGGATGCGACATCGATATCGGTGGCTTCAAAACTTCTATGATTTTACAAAATTATCGATGTAATTAATATCGATTTTTTGAAGCCGATTATTTTAAATCGGTGTTGTTTTCGATTTATTTACCTGATTGATAGTTTTAAAATGAAAAAAGTACCACCATAACAAAATTCCATAATAATTTTTCGATATCCATAAGTTCAATATTCTTCTGCTCAAACTAAACAAGTGTGAAAAATAAATAAAATCGCGTTTTATAGTAATACAGCAGTCTATATTATTTTCAAATTACCAAGTTAGAAAATCAGAGTTTTTTTAACTGTACTGATGATATTTTGACTTTGGTTTGTCAGTTAAATCTGAATTAAAAGTTAATAAACGAGACCCCTTACAAATTAAATACCTGCCACGTAAACTTCAATGGTTATTAATCCAGTTTTTAAAACCTCCATGTTTAATAACATCAATGGTTTGGGATGGATGTACTAATAACGTCGATGTTTTAATTTCGAGCATCGATGCTTAGCAACACTGATGTTTTGTTGTCGATGTCGCATCCCTGGTTCGAGTAGACGCAACGTTGCACGAGATCGGGGCTGGCGCTCGTCTACTACCTGAGAAGCGGTCGAACGAGCGCCATCGAGGAAGAGGGCTCGAGGATCGGTGTCCCGGCGGAGAGTTCACGAGGTCGGGGGCGGGACGGGGGCGGGGGCGGGGGCGGGATCGAGGGCGGAGCTGCGGTCGGGGGCCCGCGGCACCAGCCACAGGTGTCGGATGTGGGTGGGATCTGGGCGGGGCCTCTGTCAAACGACAGCCCGGACAAGCTCCCGCTCCTCCGCCTCGACCCCTTCCTCCGGTCCCGCTCCCACAATGCCACTCCCACCTCCATCCACGCCCACCGACTTCTCCGCCGTTTTCCCAGCGCACCGCGCCTCCCACACCTCCTCACCCGCGGTCCCCACCCGCACCTGCCACGCCCCCTTTCCCCACCCCTGCCCCCGCCGCGCCATCTCCACCGCACCGCCCACACCGCCGCTCCGCCCCCCGCCGTCGCGGCCGCCAGCGACCGGCCAGTGTTTTTTGTCGCGTTCCGTCCCTAATACAGAGACACCCATGTTGACCTGCGCGCCCGCGGCCTCGTCCCGACCGTCGCGTCGCATCGCGTCGCGTCGAGTCGAGTCGAGTCGCGTCGAGCGCAGCAAGAGGAGGAGCAGGAGCAGCACCCTCGAGAGAGAGAGAAAAAAAGCAAAAGGCGAAAGCGCGCCGCCCCTTGTAACAGGCCCCATTAAGACAAGCAAGGGCCGGCCCTGCCGCGTGTCCCGCGCCCTGCCGTCCCATTTGTCGGGTGCAGCGGGCGCATCGCGGCCCATGTCGCACCGTGTTCCTGCCTTGTTAGCATGACCGCGCGCGCGACACTAAAACAGACCGCCACCGCCGCCGCCGGCAGAGCGGGCGACACGGAGAAGAGGTGACGCGGGCCAGCGGGTCGGCCGACAGAGTGCTAGGTCCCCGCGCCCTCCCTGCTACTCACTGAGCCATCTTACAAGGTGCAAGTACCGTTTTGGATTTCAGCGTATCATCGGCTTAGGTGGCTCAGGGCATCAGTTGATGTCTCTGCAATGTCTCTGACCTTGAGGTCCTCCCGACGGTGACAGGGTTTTCGACTCTAGCTACATAGCTAGGCGAGTTCAGCCGCTATCTGGAGAAGAATGTAGCGGACGGCTGCTCTGATCGCTAGTTTTTCGTGGTTTCTCTGATTAACACCAGGCAAATGCCGGAGCTGTACCCTAACAAACAGACCAAAGACTGCGCGTCATCTATTTTTCCCCTTGTTTTTTCTATCCTCACCCTTTACTTAATAGCAAGGCACACACGCACACTTGCACTACGCTACACAATGTCAGGGGACCAGTCGGAAGCTTAGAGCTTGTCCGGCTGGGGCAGAACCTCGTTTGTGGGAGATACCTGGTCGGGGGAAAACACCGCAATCCGACGAGTAGGTCGGCGCTGGATCTCCTCATCCACCGAGGGAAGATCACCGCCACCTCCCGCGATAAAAACTGTACGAAACGTACGGTATTAATTGACCATAGCAGTTGACGCGCCCGAAGACAATAATCACACAACATATGTAAGGCATACTTTTATTACACCGACAAAAATGTAAGTATTTATTTATCGTTAATTCGAGCTACTTTGTTACAGACTATTTCCCATCACAATTGTTCGTTTTTGAGAGGTCTAGGCTGCTTTGCTACTGAGCGCGCTAGGTACACGACAATAGACTCGTTGCTGTGGCCCCAACACCTGTGGGACTTGAAGAGGGGAAATGGTGTCACTTACTTCACCCCTCCTCCACCCAACTCGCACCAAACTGCAGCGCCTGATCCAATGCAGAGCAGAGAATTTGAACGAGCCCCCGCAAGTACGGAGGAAACTGAGTTTTCTTCAGACCGAAACTTTTCTCCGAAATGCAAATGCTGGAGGGAAACCGATTGCACTTAACTTTCTCAAACGAGTAGAGCATACATGAGTATTTTCTTGGTATAATTAAGTGGCATTACTGATGATTGTGATATATTTTTGTGCATTTTAAATGTAGTGAAGGAGGAATACAAAGTAGAATATTGCTCTTTAGTTATCTATAGTAAATGTTTGCCAAGATAAAATAGTAGAAGCTGTAAATCGCATTCTACATCAATCTTTACACATACCACAAAACGCACACCACCACTTACAGGTGTAATATCACAAATAAACTTCCAACACGATTATCTACCGTTTAAACCGATAGAAATGGACATGATCTCAAGAGTGTTTACCAGTCACCCTTAGTAGAAAATATCAGATCAGGTCGAATAAGATTCCCTTCCACAGTGACGACGTGTGTCATTTTAAGCTGCTTTTTTCCCAAAGGAAGCCGCTTGCACAAAACGCACGCACTGAGTCCGTAATTATATGTGCAAAATTAGACGCAAAACTCAATGTGTGGTCGTAGTCTAAGGCAAACACATCCACCATTGGTCCTGGACTTGTCATTCTAAGCCCCTCTCCACATGAAACTATGTACGTAAAGGCTCGCGCCAGGCAAATTGTCCAAACAACACGCGCACTCCAAGCAATTTCACTCCAATGCGTGTAAACGAACAAACGTGTTAGCAAAGCTCGGACAGACTGGTTCTAGGACTTTCCTTTACGCTTTCGAGAAGAGGAGGGTTTGAAAGCCATGCATTCGATGTCACACAAATGTCGAGGCCAAACTTTACTCTTGTTACAACATAGCCTTGCATTAGTACCGCGGTGTGAGTTTACGCCTAAGTATTCACGCTTTATAGATCGTGAAGCCATTTTGGACTCAAGCAGTTGTTGGCGAAACTACAGTTCCTCCACTCAACACTTTCATTCTTACGTGGTTGTATTCCTCACGATCTCTGGAGAGAAAGAAAACAACCTATTGGCCCTGGTCAATAGACTATGCAAAGGAATTGAAAGAAAACTATGCAGCCTTCGGCCTTGAAAAAGTTTTTTATTAGATCCCCAGGAACTTTTGAATAACTTAGAAGTCATTTGAAGCACATGTGTTCACAAATGTTTTAATGCATAGCAAGTTCCCATAAAGTAAATATTAACGACGTGAGAGATATTTAAAAAAGTACCTGTTTAATTTCTAAAACATCAAAAAAATATATCAAAAATGCGAACATGACATGTAAGTCAATGTATTTAGCACTATTTGTACAAAAAGTTTAAAAATTAGAGTGGTTTTTGAGAAAATATCGTTCAAGTACTTCTGTAAATACGCAATTTTAAGCAAATTTTTACAGAAAACTTCTGAGTTCTTGAGAAACTTCCTTGGAAATTATTTGAAGCCCTTGTGCTCGTAAATGCAAAAGTGTATAAAAAAAACACCCTAATGTAAAAACATACATGAAGTGAGATACATTAAAAATTTGTGTAATTTAAAAAAAAAGATTTTAAAAAATCAAAATGAAATCAATGTCATGTTCTTCAATACATCTAGCTCTATATGTACAATTTTTTTAAAAAAAATTAGCCGTTTTGGGGAAAATCTTGTTTATAAAAATTCCTTTATTTCACGCAAAATTACTCCAAAACTATTCATATTTTGATAAAATGTATGTCCTAATTTAAAGATGTAATTTTGAAGAACAAATTTCATTCAGGCGAAAAATATTTGTAATCGATATAGTAGTTGTAGGAAGACGCTGAAAACATTTTGAACCACTGCAATTTTCAAAAATCTAGATATTTTAAGGAATATTAGACTTGCGCAATTCGTTTAAGCGTTCTTTACGGTTCCCAAGATAAGTTAAATAAAAAATGGGCCATTTTTGAGAAAAATATGGAAGGAACCGTCAGTATTCATGGAATATACCCCCAAAAATTAAAGCATCGGTTTCAAATTCAAGAGGCCGCGACGTCACCAGATCGACTGATGAAAATCCTACGTGCGGTTTAGCCTCGAGCGTTGTTCATAGACAGACGGACAGACGTATTGCCGTAAACCAATTTTTCGGTATCAACGACTCACAAGACGTAGATTGTGACATGTCGTTTATTACACATTAGAACAACATTAATCCAATTTGTCGTTACCATAGAACTGCAATAAGAGCTTTTTGTCAAAAAATCGCCATTTCATTGACGCATTGGGTAACTTTCTATGCAAGGAAGTAAAATTAAAGGAATTCTCTTAACGCAAGCGCTAAATCACTTGAATGAAAATACTGTTATTCTAATTACAATGAAATGAAAAATGCAGTATAGAAGGATGGCTGGGATTATGCTCTCGGCGCGAAATAAAAAAAATAATTACGTCATTGCTCCAATGACGCACGAATCCGGGGCCCCTATATGATCGCTCTACACCAACAAAAGCCCTCTTTCTTACCCCTTCGTTCCGAGAACTTAAGAAGTTTTCTTACATTTTTAAATTTTTTTGGACAACCGCGACGTTATTTTAGGTGCAAAGTTAACAGCGATAAGAAAATTTGAAGCAAAACCCGCAAGACAAGGCTTGTTTGAAACCATTTTGAGAATCCAATTAGTTGCATGACCTATGGGTTCACGTGTAGCTGGGAAATCAGATGAGATCGGTTCGCGCGGTGTTTATTTTGATGGAAAAACAAGATAACGCCATCCAAGGCCGTCGACCTCTTGCCAACAATGAGCTTGCGTGGAGGCTGGCTTCCTACTACGAACCATGATTATAATTAATCAAGGCCGGTGTCAAACAAGTTTTGAGTATGTATGAGTAAATTTACAGATTCCTTAAGATCAAGATTTGTTGCCAAAGACATATTTTCTATTTTTGGAAATGTCCTTCTTCTCTTACTACGTTCAGAAAGTAAACGTTCCCTGTTTTCTCATTTAAAGAGTGAAGTTGAAGTTGTGAAGCTGTTTGCAAAATATCTCCTTCTACCCGAGATATACGCGTTTCCCGTAGGGGATATGATTTTCACAATCCAGCTCATGTTGGATTCTCACAATCCAGCTCCAGCAACAAGATTCTCCCAATACTTCTCGAGTACTCGGATACAACTACCAGACGAGCTTTGCCCTCTTTAGTTCCTCCTTGTCACTGAGTAAGCAAAAAGGGCATATATGTTTGTGAAAACAAATATCACGAGATAAAAAATAAAGAGGAAATAAATTAACAAATAAGTAAGGTGCAAGAGAGAGAAGCGGACGAGATGCAACAAGCACGCGGCTTGCGACTAGCACGCTCTGAGAAGCCACCGTCATTTGGAGCCTGACCTCAAACGTCCGAATCTTGAATTTTATCCTGACCGATCCTGATAGTTGGGTTATGGTCCCCACCACTAATCCTTGTCCTATTAGGACGCAACAGATTAACGCCTCACGTGATCTCACAAACCTGCGAGCATTTTACTGAGCTGACGATTTTTTTCTGGATCTGACAACGAGAGCGAAATGAACGCAAAACTCCCCCGCACCGCCGCGATTTCCCTCCGCTGCCGACTGTTCGGAAATGGGGCAATACTCACTGCGAGCTGTCACTATCTGCGTTCTGATCGTTCTAGGCGGATGCTATTTTTTTTTTTGAAATATTTATTCTTAAATTCTATTTACATAGCTAACGTATGGCCTAGCTTACAAAGTAGATACTTACAAACTAATATAAATCTACTTTATCTTACATACTGGCTTAATTTAATAACGAACATTATTTACATTATTTACAGTAAGCAGCACATACACATATAACACAAAAAATACACATATAAACATTACACATGAAATCATTGAAACACTATTTACACTATACTTGCCTGTAGCCACCTCATTTAAACCGCGACTGCACGAGTCATCCTCTCTCATCGATCACAGGGGTATTGTCTTTATGTTTAGGCTCGCCTGTAAGGCGATTCGCCGTAAACATAAATCAGATCAAGTAGACCGCGGAAGTACCACCAGTGCGTGCGACAGGAAGTGCGCCCCGGGCTTGTTATAGAATGCGGTAGTAGGTGTTCGCGTGCCGCGAATTGATTGCACTTTGACCGCGCTCTGTCGCCGCCATTTACGCAAGCGCCTCTCAGCCTGCGGTCGCTGTGCCGGAACAATGAGGGACTACTGGCTGTAAACGACCGCCCGCTTCAACGCTGGAAGAGCTGCCGCTGTGTGCGGCCAGGTACCACTACGAGGCCCAACAGCCACACCGAGTGCCGGAACCCGTCGGCCTCGCAACCTAGAAGGATGGTATGGAGGCCAATGATCTTAAGGCCCATCCACAATGCAAACACAAACATAAGCATAACACATAGACGTAAACATTAACATAAGTGATAGACTGAAGTATTCACAATGTCGAACATTAATGTTAGCAAAATAAATAGTTTCTATTGGCTGTGAGACCTTCTAGTTTACAATTTGTTGGATGTCACTATCTAGGCTGATGCTATATGAAGGCGATTCGCCGTTAACAGAAATCAGATCAAGTAGACACCGCGGAAGTACCACCAGTGCGTACGACAGGAAGAAGAATGGATTTCGAGGTATCGACTGTGTCCATGACGGAGGGGGCTCTTGCCATGAATCGTGTTAGTTCATCTACCGACTTATTTCGATACTCGATTTTGAGTTAACGTGCTCTGATTGGTTCATTTCTTATTTCTGACATAAGCAGAAGCACAGAAGCTTGACGCTTGCAAGCTATTAAATTGTCTTACGTGTTATGCTTATGCGAACGCATTGTGAATGAGTCCGCTTATGGACGTAGTCCTCACTTTTATGTTATCGCCATGCTTATAATTATGTTTGCATTGTGAATGGGCCTTTACACTGTATTATAACGATTAGGTAAAAGTTCGTTTTCGACTGCGCTAGCGATCACCTGTAAATTCATCATCTGCACATCATGTGACGACCCATCTCTCAGTTTTACTTTAAACTATTAAATTCATGTAAACAGATGCAATATTTTCATCATGCTGTTCATATACGTGGCCCAAATCCTCTGTACTGGTTCACTTCGTTATTCCCGAGTTTGATTTTGGCGGGCAGCCGTGCGCGGGAAGTCACCGATAACGTCACGGCGTAAATTTGGCGACCACTCCAATCACGGTGTCTCTCCACCTTCATGACGTAGCCATGACGTCTCGCAGAGGTGACGACAAGGGAGCTTACGATAAGAAAGAAGGGGAAAAAGGCAATCTGGAAGTAGAGCTTGATAAAGGCCTGTGGAAACTAGCGATACGCTAATCGGTTAAGGAGTCTAGAACTATATTGCGGTTACGACCCGCGTGTGTTGCTGTGCCCTTGCTACTTGAGCGAGGAGGGCTACTGCTAGCTACGCTAGCGCAGTAATACTTATTTGGAGGGGGGATCCTACGAATTGTTTAGGAACTAGTGTTGTTCACAGACGGGCAGACGAACGGATGTTCTGATAAATCGATTCTCGGTATAGGGGATCCCAAAACGATATCAGGATATCACACAAAATCGATTTCTAATATCTGAAAATCTATTTTTCGCAGCAATACATAACTTTCTCTGAACTATGTATATTACTCCGAGTATATGTACGTATACAGGAAAGTATTTGAGCATTATAATGATCATTTGTATTCTAGAAAACAAATATTTCACCAGAAACTGAATAAATGTTGGACTTATAACTTGATTTTTTTAGATTTAACATGAAAATTAACGCCCGTTTTCACAAGATTTGATGAAAAGCAAGTGAAGAAGTATGAACCTTTCGCATTTATCTCCAATGATACGTCTATCTTACAAGTGAAAGATTCATGCTATTTTCCATAATATCAGCTTTTCCAATAAAAAACTCAAGTGTTATATTACTGGTGTCTAGTGACCATGCACGTGTGTAACAGAAAAGTAAATTCGAACCATTAGAGCACTAAAGAAAAAAATGGTATGTTCGTACTGTAGTAGAATCCAGTTCCTTAGAATTTCTTGCCAAATCTCATGCAATACTTGGAAAGATCGATGAAGAAACTCTTGCCTTCTTCGACAGAGGCTCCGTTTGTTTGATGTACCGCGCGACAGATCTCAGCAACATTACTTGAAAGTGCCAGCGGAGTCTTCTCAAAGGATTTCAGGCGGTATCGTCTGAGATCAACCAGGCTTTTCTTCTATCTATATTTGGCGCATGGTATTGCCGGTAATTCCGGACACAACTCCCTGGAAGGTGAGCACTCCCACGAGTGAGTCATTGCTGTCATCGTATCCTCAAGGTGTACGAACATTTGAAGTACGGAACATAACCCCACAATGATGCGTATGATGCAAGCAAAGTAACAACAACGAATAAACACACGTTATTAAAAAGCATATGATATTTTTAAAAAATCTTACCCTAATTGGAAAAATGGGTTTGCTGCTCCAATACAAAATGATTAGTTATACATTTTTAATTTATATATATATATATATATATATATATATATATATATATATATAATTATTTATAATTACGTTTGAAATAAAATTGAAAAACTTTAATTAAAGCAAGAAAATTCTTAAGATGTGAATTCTTTACTTGTGAAAAAAATAAAGAGGTAACAATAGAAAGAAACTCAACAAAATACCTAGAATATAATAAATTAAATACATTGTTATTATTATTATTATTATTATTATTATTATTATTATTATTATTATTATTATTGTTACTGCAATAGTCTCACACTAGATAGAGATTCATACAATTTTGTAGCACAAGTCCTCATGAGCAACACATAAATACATATCCCCATAATAGTCGGGAAAACAAATTTCAGTCTCAGAAGTTAATACCCTGGAAGCATTATCCCCAAAAATGTATAATTTTCTTCCGAATTCTTTGCGTCACCTCAGCACATTTTATTACACGCGTTTTTTAAACAACGGCCTGCAAATGGCGAGGAATTAAAAGAGTCGAGTTTCCGGCAAGGCCTCGCGCTCCGGGAGGATCCTCACAAAGTAGGAAGACGTACTGGCTACTTAGCGCGGCGCGGCGACATCACCAATGAATCACCGGCGGCGGAGAAGATGATGAGCACGAGGCCGCAGCGCCTCTGCAAGGAAGCGGCCGCGGTGATTTAGAGGAGAGCGCAACGTGAGCGCGCCCGCGCCCACGCGCCGCCGCCCGCGGCCCCGCTCGCCCCTCCCCGCCCCCCAGCACACCCTCCTTCCCTGCTAGTCCCCGCCCGCCCTCATCACCGCTCCCAGCACGCCATGCTCGCCCGCCCTGCCTGCCCGCCCTGCCTGCCCGCCTCTCCTGTCCCCGCCCGCCCTCCTTGCTTGATCGCCCTCCCTGCACCCCCAGCACGCCCTGCCCCCCCCGGCGATCCAATATGCTCGCCCGCCCTGCTCACACCTCTCGCCCGGCGACAAGCGCTGCCCACCCTGCCTGCCCGCCCTCCTCGACCGCCCGCCCTGCGCACCCACCCACCCTGCGCGCCCGTCCTCCTACCCAGCTCGCCCCTCCCCGCCCTCCAGCTCACCCGCCGGTCCCCCATGCCCGCCCGCCCGCCATTCTCGTCCCTCCTGATCACCCGCCTACCCACCCTGCTCGTCTGTCGTGTCCGCCCCGCCTGCCTGCCCGTCTTGCCCTCCTGCTCTCCCGCTCATCCTTCTACCCGTCCGCCCGTACGTTTGCCGTCCGCCCGTTCATTCGTCCGTACGTTCATCCGTCCGCTCGTTTATGCGTTCATCCGTCCACCCTTCCATCTGTCCGTCCGTCCGTTCATTCATTCTTCTGCTCATCCATCAGTGAACCCGCCGCCAGCCTTATCCATCCGTCCTAATTGTCCGCCCGCTCGACTGTGTGTCTGTGAACGATATTCTGTTGCGCACTGAAAAAGCCATTGAATAGAACATCGTACGTCGAAAACGACTACATAAGTAGCGAAGATCTTTTTACTTATCAGCACTAAGAAGAGGTTGTGTCGGTAACAAGGTAAGTCACACCAGCCACAGTAAAACAACCGGTAATCATAAACGTTAATATCTACATTTCGGTGAAAGCGCAGAATGGAAAAGTAATAAGTCACAGCAAGCGTCCCTCTATATGTAAAAATTATATCAATTATTCGACAACAATTAGAATAACTACAATGTTTATTCGATTTTAGTGAAAGTGTGGTAGACTTGTGTGTATACACCTTGTTTATATTTAAAAAGGACTTGGGGCATTAACAAGTTGCGTCGCACTTCGACCAAAATTGAAATATTAATATTTACGAATAACAATCTTGTTATTGTCTCAAGCCCATTGAAGATTAAAAAATGTCTATTGCGATTACTTAAAATGTTCACTAAATGATACACTACCTTATTTTTTTAAGTAATGTATTTAATAAAGTAATATACTGCAAAGCCTACTAGGGTTCCAGAAACAAGATGAAAATATGGGATAAAGACAACATGAAAGACATCCTCCGAAAAGCAAAGCTGACTATATCAATTGTTGCATTTATGAAGAGAAATACAACCGTGAGAAAAAGAATTCATAAACAACAAAATAAGTGAAGACAGAGAAAATGAAATAATAAGTTGATGAAGGATAAACGGGAAAGCGTGTGTGCGGACATCTTATAATTAAGCTAATACGAGTGGAGAGTTTTATGAGCACTCTGAAAAGAGAGTGTGAATGACTTTGAGAGCGAGGAAGGAAAAAGTGAATATTCCATGTGTACGTAAGTAGATGATTAAGTTGATTCTCTCAATGGATTATTCAGTTAGAGAATGGAATATTGAAAGTGTGAGTATGTGTATATGAGTGAATGAATGACAATTCTGTGCGAGCGATGAAAATAAATACGAATATGATATTCTATTAATATGTGGACACGCAAATGGATAAGAGAGGGTTCTGGCTTAGGTGGCTCAGGGCATCCATTGATGTGACTGATATGCTTCTGACCGAGAGGTCCTAGGATTCGAGTTCCATCGAAGGCAGGATTTCGACACTAGCCACATACTAGCTAGATCGAATTCAACCGCTGCCTGGGGGAGCATTCCAGCGGGCAGTTGTGCTGATCGGTAATTTTCCGCGGTTTCTCTAATTACACCAGGTGAATGCCGAAGCAGTTCCCTAACAAACGGACCACGAACTGGACGCAATTATTCCTTCCTCTTCCTTGTCCTTTCTTCAACCGTAACTTACAGACACTTACACCTGCATGCACTATACCACATGTCGGGAACTTTGAGCTTGTCGCAGCTGGGGTGGTACCCCGCTGGTGGGAGATACCTGGTTGAAGAAAACTCCGCAACATGACGTGTAGGTCGGTGCCACATCTGCCCACCCAGCGGGGAAGATCACCGTCACCTCCCACAATAAAAACATGCTCTACACTTTCGGGACTAATGACCATCGCAGTTAACGCGCGTGGAATCACTAATCAATCAATCAATAAGAGAGGATAAGTATCTGCATATGTGTTTATAAGGGGAATAGATGTGTAAACGAGTATCAAGAAGTGCAGAGGCTCGTAATTAGGATACCACCGCACAGACGCGCACGAGGCCCGAGTCGGCAGACCCATGGATCCATCCTTTGAACATTCACAATGAGTATTAAAAATGAATAATGTAGTTTTTCCACTATCGTTGGTCGACGCACGGTTCTCGAAAAGCCCGGCAGGAAAGAAGTGCCGAGAGGAGGAGAATAAGCGGCAGTTCAGGACACCTGATACATCTTACGTTCATTTACTGCCAAGAATACCATTCTCTTCTTTCTTTGCCGGGGTTCATCGCTATTTCCATTCCATATTTTGCATCTCCCTCACACCATCTTTTACGATTTCCAGCCTGACGAATTACTGGCAAGTGGCCTTATCTCTCTCTCTCTCTCTCTCTCTCTCTCTCTCTCTCTCTCTCTCTCTCTCTCTCTCTTTTTTTTTTTTTTTTAATTCATAGAGTTTTGAACTTAACTCTTTTTTCTTAAGGACTTTTTCAGAAAAATTCAATATGCATCTGCAATAAAAAAAGTCTCTCGATCTGCACTATGCACATAACTTGCATCTCGAATAATCGGCACTGGGGAATGGGAAATGACACCTGTGCCTAAAAACAAATATACACCCGCACTCACCCACCCGCACACAGTGCAAGAGATGGGCAACGTCCATGGGCAACGTCCATGATTAAGTTCAGACCGTGATTTAATCCTCGATCTTGCAAAGCGAAGCAATGAGAGGAGGTCTAAATCAACTGGACCATTCAGGCCAGATGGAAATCCTTCAGTCCCTCTACAACTCTTTTAACTTACACAAGTGATATACTTCCTTTTATTTTTCTTATATTTTTCGCATTCTATAGCCGTCTGCAATTATCACTTATAGTCTGTTCGTTCCTTTACCGTTAAAAATAAGTTTTCTATAATTTGGCAACGAAAATATCTAGTTTTTGAAATGTTAATCTCTCGCTTTTTAAATTTGTTGTTGTTGTTATTATTATTATTATTATTATTATTATTATTATTATTATTATTATTATTATTATTATTATTAATATTTCAACTTAATAGTTAAATTGTTGGGAAGGGATTCTGAAACTCAAGAAAGCGTGCGCAGATGATTTTCTCCCCCATACGTCACATACAGTTTTTGACGGTTTTTGACTAAATAAATAAATAAATAGTACAGGCAGTATCACAAAACTTAATGCACTTGAAAACTACTCCTTTTAAAAAACGACTGCAAAAAGCATTTCTGTATTCCAGAAACACTGGCTTATCCCTTTACTGTCGCGGCATCTTCATTTTTACGGTATAATTGCCGACAAAAATAAATACGAGTCAAATGTTTTCAAATTAGTCAAGGTTTGAGTTGTATCATTTTTTTTAATTTTATTTTTACTGAGTCATAACGCACACCTGTCCTGCTGTCGGCGAAACAGGTGATAATTCCTTTATTAGAAAATAGAAATGGTTCTAATGAAATTGAAAAACGAGTTCAATTGTCGTCTAATGTACTATTTCGCCTTTTCTGATTTCCCATTCCCGTAGCGAGCGCCCGCAGCCACCGCCACCTTCGTACGCCGAGGGCGAGCCCCGCGATGGAGCACAAAAATCCAGGTGATGCATCGGCCGTGAGCTGCCAGATATCAGCGATAACATGCAACGGAGACGAACGAACGTAATGGGAGGAGGCGCATTTTAATGAAATGTCATTTTTTTCACTTTAGGACAATGTCATTTAGTATAAACATTAATTTTGTTATGACAAAAGAAAATGACCTATTTTCGTATGACATTTAATTGCATTTTTCTTCAATTTAGACTAATAAGTCTTTTATACTTTTTCCGTAATTTTTAAAGCATTTTATTGCTGATTTCATCAATGATCATAATATCATTTTAATGGTACTTGCTTCAAATAGTGTTTACAAGATGAAATAAATGTTCTCCACACTACTCATGAGTAGCTTATTTCATTTCTTTGCGCTTAAAATGTAATGTGAGCCGTTGTCAGTATGTAATGTAAAGTTTCTGTAACGCTTAACAACACCTTTGTTGGTTTGGTCGATTTCGCGATAACTGGAGACAGATTTTCTAGCAAAGAACAATCCTAGCCAAAAGTTATCAAGCAGAGTTCATTTGAACGAAAGGAAGAAGCCTCGATTACATCAGATACCCAACAATTGTCAGTGGAGATTGGCAGTGATGATGAGAAAATTTCACCACTTGATGTTGGTCCCTGGTGACTGATATCGATTTATATTGTTAGCGACGGTTCATAATAGCTCGTAGTTCTTCGTGGTGCTTATTGATGGTTAACGAGATTTGCAATGATTGACGAAACTTTGCATTGGTTCCTGGTGATTGTAAGTGAGGTGTGGTTTTCCGTACAGTTTTGTAGCGACTTGTGGCGATGCGTGGTGATTCTCGGAAATTCTTGGTAATTTGTGAGGTCCAGGATAGTTCGTCGTGGTTTGTGGTTTTTTATCATAGTTCATGGAGTTTCGTTCTGATTCGTAGTGGTTCCTGGCGGTTCGGGATAGCTAGTGGTGGATTGTAATGGTTTGGCGAGTTTCGTGGAAGATCTTCATAATTCATTGTAGACAGTGTGTCGAAATGATTCGATGTGATAGCAGAGGAAGTGGCAGAAATAGAATACGATGCGGTGGCTTCGGCAGCAGGTGTGAAGACATTGACAATGGTTCGGTGGAAGGAAATACCCAAAATATGGAGGCGGATGCGGAGGCGGGGGCACTTCGCGCCAGCCGGTCGGAGCCCGCGCCGCCGCTGCCCTCGCCCCCTGCCACCCCCCACGGCTCACTGCCGCCTCTCCCCGCCGCCGCTCCCCCCCGCTCGCCGCCCCCGCCGCCGCTCCCTGACCCGCTCCCCGCCCCGACCCCCGCCGCCGCTCTCCGCCGCCACCCCCGCCACCCAACTGTTCACACACTGCTCCCCGCCACCCAACGGTTCCCGCCGCCCGCCACCAACGTCCAACGTCACCCAGAGTCGCCCAACGTCGCCCAACGTCGCCCAACGTCGCCCAACGCCGCCCAACGCCGCCCAACGCCGCCCATCGCCGCCCAACGCCACCCGCCGCCACCCGCCACCGCCCACTGCCCGCCGCCCGCCGCCACCCGCCGCCGCCGCGCGCCGACCGGCAAGTACTTGTATGCAAATTCGTGGGCTGGCACAGCCTGCTATAATTTCGTTTGGACGTCAGTCACACAACTCACAAGCGGGCTCAACATAATTGCTACCTACGAGCAAAGCGACCTCACCTAATGGCATGCTCTCTGTATATATATTCCTATTGCCCGGCGATCTTCCCAAATACTCGGCCACACCCCCTCCGCATCCCAAACACACAAATATAAAATATTGTTGAAATCGTTTTTGTTATAAAATGGCTCCTTTCTAAGTGACCCCTCTGAGACGTGAGGATATTTATGTGTTTCTGTGAGTGAAGCGCGAGGAGCGCTGCCCGCAGCGGTGAGCGGAAAGGGGGAGGGGGCGGTCGGAGGGAGGGGGAGATGGCGGGGAAGTCGAGGATGAACGCGGACTGGGAGGGGATTCGGAGCGAAGAACCGAGGATGAGTCGTACAGCCTTACAACAGCCAGTGATGAACGAAGGAAAGCATTATTTTATCAGACGGACTGTTTTCATGAAACGGCTGGATAAAGTTACGATTTACAAGAGGGTCTGCAGAAGACAAAAGAGAAAATGAATTGCAAGGCTTCAAGGGAAAACATGCTTATTTTTAAATAAATCGAAAACAAATGTAGGAAGAGAAAAAGGAAAGAAATTATTGCGATGGCGGGGAAAACAAGAATTAATATTTCCTGTAACATTTGAATGCGTTCTCTCTAAAGGATATTGTCGTAAAATGATATTTGACAATTGGAAATTAGTATATTTGAAGTTGTTTTTGAGAGTTTCGTTCAGAGTTTCCCACTCACGACAATCTTGTAAGGCTCTCTTTATTACGCTAAAAAGTCTACAATTTCCTCGCCTCTTCATCCAGAGAGGTATTTTCAGTGAATATATGTCTATGAAACTTAACGTAACCAAATTCATCAGTGTCAGAACCAACAACTCCATACAAAAATTTCACAAACTACATTATTTTTCAACTCACTGACAGATAGCATTAAACGATTAAAATCGATACAAAAGTTTAAGTATCACGTAAGAACTAAATATGTCTGTAATAAGTATTGAGCCTCAGCTTCTAGGTCAATGACTTCCATCTTTATCAGGTTTTTTTGTACAATTTCCTTGATCCATTGAAAAAATTCTGAGATAACTCCAGTTTTTCCTTTTGAAAATAATCTTAGCTTCTGTAAAACTGCACCCGTGCACGTTTTCTATAGCTACGTAGGGAATATATTTAATATAATTAATCGTTTTTCATGTACTCGTGGCTGTAAATCGATTGTTACAAAGGGCATGGTAGGAGATAAGAGTCGAAATTTGTAACCCATTTGCTATTGCAAATAGTTTTTATTACATGGGAGGTAATGCATCCTTACAAATTTCGCTAAAAACATTCGATGCTACTACGTTTTCCCCCACTTTTAATGGCGTCTTAAGATAATTCCGACCACATTTGGTGGCACCCTGTTCATAATACTTGTAAAGTGTCATAATAAGAATCAAAGAGAAACCGATACCGAAAGATTTGGCATACTCGTGCGCGCCACTATGGCCTGCTCTATTCCAATTGAATATGAAGGAATGTTTTAGAAAGAATATAATTAACAGTATTCTTCTTAAATGATAGAAATGTAGAAATAATTACACATTGATTACTGAAATATCCATAGACATAAATTTGTTAAAAGTATATCACAGTTATGTCAACGCAAAGCTGTGATCTAGAATAAAAGTAAGTAGGCCCTATATGTTGGGCATGTGAATATTTAAAAATTACACTGACTAATGCACATACATATTAAACATTTCAATTTCATGCATTTCGTTTTACTTATCACAAAATTATTGTTTTTATTTCATTCAAGAATCCTTCTGTAATTGATTTGCATTGACTAGTAACTCACGAGTTCATAAAACCTTAACATTTCTTTTTCACGATTTGTTCCAAATACTATTATTTCTACTATATTTTAATTCAAAATTGTGATGACTATAGGATCTGTGAGATCATATTCAGTACCCCAGACATTAACTACAAATAGCATTAAATCAAGCTGTTACAATGATAGTAACAAAAATATTTAATTGGCAATAACAAAATATGGCGGACTCAAATACATAAACGATTTTGAAAATAAATTTACACTTTCTACATTGCCATTTTCACAAACATGCATATTGTTCCGTAACTGGGGATACTAAATGTAGTTGTTTTCTATCTAAGAACGTAAATGCGAATGATTTTAAAGGAAGAGATTAAGCTTCGTACACGCTCATTTGCAAGACCTAGAATCTCTTCTGTTACTCTAAATTATTCAGTGTTTGCACTTGTCGAAACAATTCTGTTCTGGCATTCGAATCAAACTACCAATCATACTTCACAAATTTACGACTTCCAATCAATCGCATATTAAATTCGATCTAAGCTATTGCGATACTCGAGCAAAACTCCATTGTCTAAAATCCTACCACATCAAGTTTTCATGTATGAGCAATCTGATCTACTTCCTAGGTCTCCTTTGTAAGCACAAACGGTACTCAGTTGTTCTCGTAATCTGAATCCATGAAGTCAATTCACTAGATAATCATGGTACCCAGCCTGAATAATTGGGATGTAATGAGATTTTTTACACTTGATCAAAACAAAAATTTGTGCAGTAGAATTCAGTAATGTTCCTGAGTAGATAAAAAATATTTCTCTATGTTCGTAATTGAAATACATTGAATACGTCTCAATAAATATTCTTTGTCTCAAATTAATATTGCAAATTACTCACGGAACATTTCCCAAACTAATTTAAAGTATGTGATTGTCTTTGTACTAAAATCACGTTTCTCACATTTCCGATGTGGAATTGAGGTAGTCAGTGATCTACAAATAAGAGAAAGGTCAGTATTAACAGTCTCTACAATTATCTCAAGAATTTTACACATCTGTTTGTTAAACACAGACAATTACAAAGCTTGAACAATATGAATAAACGTCCATTATTCTTGATTTTCCGATTTGATTTTGAATCAAACCTTGATCATTTAAATTGTTTCCAATCTCATTTAGCTTGTTATTCAATTGGATTCAATTATTTTCGGAAACTTTCGCGGCCAAACATGGTGCTTGCCCCATCCTTTTAACTTAATGCCTTAGCATTTAAGTTTTGCTACCAAATATTTGAGCTTATATTGAAGTTCTTTGCGAGACTTTCTATCTTCCAAGAAAGAATCTTTGAATCAACAAGCTGTTGATCTTTAGCGTCGCGTCGGTTTTGATTTTTCTGTACATTATTCAGTAATTTCCCAAGCCGTTTCAATTCTTGGCTTCCATGTAATCACATGAATATTTCATGAATAATACAGGTGTTTCCCCAATAGATAACAACTGATTAAACGAATGGCACCAGACATTTCATCACTGATCAGTTAAGTTAACTATTAATCCAATTGGAATAAAATTATAATTTAACCTAATAGCTTATTATCAAAGACAAATTGGTAGATTATGGCATATTTATTCACATTTCAGATATGGCCACCATCGTTGAATGTGAGTTTATGTCTTTTGATGATCTTCGCGAAACCAATTGTTGAAAGTCATAAATCTGCATCCTACAGGTGGGTAAAAGACTATCATACACACTCCAGACACTATTGTTGAACCGGTCGAGTCTCGTCGGCTGCCGAGTTGGCTCGATTACGTGGTTTCCATTGCTAAATTCCAGTCAAATTATCGATTTTGTGTCTGTTTATGTATTCTAAGTACTACATGTCAATGTTATTAATTACAACATTTTTCTAAATTTTCTGGTGGCACAAAGAGTTCTTGTACAACACCAGTTTTTCAAAAGCGAATTTGTTAAGTAGTAGATTAAACTGGCGTAGGGTCTAGCATCTTCCTACTACGACTGGACCAACGCTTTGGCCACATACACTTTGAGTCACACAATAATCATATATACTGCTACCTTTCACACATGAAGCAGCTAATATGGAAAGCATAAAGTCTTGTTATTAAATCTCGCGAACCTTGCTACTTTTCTTCATAATTTAATTATGTATAGTAAACGTGAGAGTGTTAGGAACACAAAATAATGTGCGATGATAATTCGCCTGTACATCACGTATATTGATCGACTGATGTTTCCGAGTACGTCAACTGCTAAAGTTATTAGTCCCATTGGTGTAGTGAATGTTATATCCCGGGGGTTGTTCCTCCCTCGCGGGATACTGAAACTCCATCTCTTTCAATGCACCTTAAATCCTCATCCCGACCATATCCTTGTAATGATAAAAAAGATGCAATATACGTTCAGCTACACGGCAATGGCACTGACCAGATGCCATATTTCTCGTGGAATGATACAAACATTGAGAAGGGTCCATGGGATATTTAAAACAATGCGGAAGGCTCTAGCTGAGATAGAGCCAATGACTCTGAAATGTCGAGCAGGGAGGCGCTGGATGGTTGGTTGGTTGTTAGTGATTCAACAGCTTAGATCATTAGTTCCGTAAGTGTAGAGCATGTTTTCCTCGGGAGGTGGCGGTGATTTTCCCCCACTGGGTGAGATCCGGGCTGACCTATTGTCAACTAGCGGGGCTTCCCCCTAACCAGGACTTTCCCACCAGCGGGGAGCGGGGCACCGTCCCACCCGGGACAAGCTCTAAGCTCTCGACCAATCTCCCGGAATATGTGGTAGGGTAGTGCATGTTAGTGTAAAGTGTATGTGTAAGGGGACAGGATAGGACAAGGAGGAGGTAGGAAATATCGCACGCGGTCCGTGGCCCGTTTGTGAGGGTGCTACTCCGGCATACGCCTGGTGTTGATCGGAGAAACGACTCAAAACTACCGATCAAAGCAGCTGACCGCTACAATTCTCCTCCAGACAGCGACTGAATTCGACCTAGCTGAAAAGCTAGTGTCGAAAATCCTGCCGCCATCAGGACTCGAACTTAGGACCTCCGGGTCAGAGGCACTGCAGTAACATCATTTGATGTACTGAGCCACCGCTCCCGGTGCACATCACCTGGGCCTCGCACAGTGCTCCTGGAAGCGTTCCTAGGCGCCGCTCAACGGCAGCCGCGTTAACCGTTAAGGTAGAGCCGACAAAGAATAAAAAGGGAACAAAAACTAGCCATGAGTAGCTCAAAGTAACGTTGAGGGCTTTGCAAGGGCTTCTGAGGGCCGGCGCGGTGCTGCGCGGCGCGGCGCGGCGCCGCTCCCCGCAACCAAGTCGTTAAGCGAGGTGCGCGCGGCGCAGTTATGCAGAGAGGAAGCGCATGCAAATGGAGCTTCTGCGAAGACGCCGGTCAGCGTCCGCCGCCGCCGCCGCCCTCGTCATGAGCGGACGCTAGAGGCGGCGCAGCCTGGCGTTGCGCGCGGCTCACGAGCAGACAGCGCGCTTCACAAGTTTTGTAGGTATTACAGTCTTTACAGGAGATATTACTACAGAAGTTCTTTAATATAATTATTATTACTTTTATCATTATTATTTCTTTTATCATTATTATTACTTTTATCATTATTATCACTTTCATCATTATTATTACATTTATCATTATCATCACTTTTATCATTATTATTAAGTTTATCATTATCACTTTTATCATTATTATTATTACTATGATCATTACTGCCATTATTATTGTAGCCGATTTAGATTTTATTAAGGGCTACGGCCTCCAGCTCCACGCTGGGTGAAAACTTGGTCGGTTGTAATCCTTCTCAGCAGAAAACATCAAATTGATTTTTGTTCCAGTTCTGGAGTCGATCCAACACATCATTTCGTATATCATAAGTCTGTTATAACTGAACTTTGATACATCGTTTTAAGTTCTAGCAATACACATTCAACTCATATCGAAAACAAAACCTAACACCCGTAGCTTCGTAACGTTCCTTCTTTAGAACATATATGAGTAACATACATACCGTCAAGAACAAAAGCTTTTCTACAAAATTACAACTTTCAGCACGGAATCATTTACAACATCATTGTAATTCTATTGGAAGAACAAAAATTGCTCATTTGATTATCTCTCTCCTTATCTTTTTGACACACTTCAATTTTTTATTATTCTTGGATGTACAAAAATATATAGACAAACAGATTCTTTCCAGGTTTAAGAATGTAAAATTGAGAGGATACTAATTGAGCAAGGGGCACATTAAATGAAAGGAATCTAAAAAGAGGAACCGAATTTTTGGCGAACTGGAAGAGTAACTGTTGTTCACAATCATTCTTCCTACGTAACTAAATTAAATCTACCAATTAACTAAATATCAATTTTATTATATTTAATCAATATTTATTTTGAGTAACTTTGCATCAAGTTTATAGAGCATTTAGCGTGACACAAATTCTCATTGTATCACGCGAGTAGCATCATGATACATTGCATTTCTTCACTGCGTAGTAGTTACAGCGAAATGAACATATAATTGTATTGAAACGAATGCATTCAACGATTCGAATATGAAACATATTCACACGAAGGAGGGAAATGTAAAACATAATTTTCCTAAACAAGTAGTATTTTGACAGATATTCACTGTCCAAATGTGTGGAGGAGGGTGCTTAAAATCAGGAACGTTGGCGTATTTTAGAATTCGCAGAATTTAAAATATTCACATGCGGTGAATTTTTAATGTAAACCTTACATAAAAAATATTAACGAACTCATTATCCTTAATGTACGAGTTTTCAGCTACAAATGTCACAGACTACGTATAATTCGCATTATGTTTGCGGCAATAACGTAGTTTCCCATTGTAGGCGACAATGTCCTGTCCGCTTTAAAATTAGACTCTCCGCGGAATAACATTTCTCAAGAATTTACTGGAGGCGCAGTCCGGAGTGCGTAAATAACAAGCGGGATAAAAATAAAAATGGACGCCGGCAACAAAGAGGCTAAACCAACTGAGCAGTCAAATTAGCATAGTCGCGCCGGGGGTGAATGCATTCTCGTCGGCCCGTGGGTTTACGTTACATTGTATAGAGAATGGCCGGCGCAAACCGAATCTGCGGCTGCTGCATTGTCAAGCGGTGCGGCCTTGGGAGGTGCCCCGCGGGGGACCCGTGCCCCCAGGGGGCCCGCACCGAGGTCGCGCCGGCGCACTATGGTCCGTTCACGCAAAAAAGAGGACAAAAATGTCTTCCGCAGTTTCGGCTCCCTCGGAAGTCAGAGTTGCGAACGTCATAATACTATCTGCGGGTGAAGACGACCTTCATGCATTTGCCCTGAAGAAGGCCGCGGAATGAAGCGTCCACGCACGTGGCGCGTGAGGGTTAGATTCCATTGTATCCAGTCACAGAAGCCTAAGTCTTCAAAAATCCTGTAGCTTCGCACACCGGAAAATACCAGTGTCGTCACCGCATACCGGAGTTCCAGTGCCCATAGAGATGTTTTTGGCCGCAGCAATAGCTGATAAGAATCGTGTACCACATGTGATACACCCTCCCTTAATATATTCATTCAAAATTTTATTCTAATATTCAATGTGATGTAACAGTTTGGGAACTAAAAATAAAACTTTCAAGAAAGTATTTCCTAATCGTTTTTATTCGACTGGAACAAATTTCACGATACTTGCACACTACATAAGTGTGTAAGTACAGTATTAATAAATCATTGCTCTTAGCAAACTTCCCTTAGAATGTTTAGAATGAGTAAGAGGAAAAAATCGAATGTTTCAATCTCTATAATAAAAAATATAGTTAGAAAAAAAAAGAACAACGGGAAAAATTGTAATTCCATACATGAGCAAAAACGATTCCAAATGGTTGTATTTTACGGCTTCTTAAAAATACCCCTTGTTTGCGAGTCGACTGAATAATACGCACAAATCAAAACACAGTACGGAGAAAGAAGCAATGGCTCTATTTATACGTGCTGAAAACGTGTTTCATTGATTGATACGTGATTTCGGGCGCGTAATCTGCTAAGATCATGCAGAGACACCACCCCAGCGAGAACAAGGTCTAAGCTCCCGACTGGTATGTATGGTACTGTGGTGAATATAAGTGTGTGTATACGTCACGGCTGAGGATACGACAATGAAGAGAAAGGAAAGATCCGTGGCCCGTTTGTTAGCAAATTACTCCGGCATTCAGCTAGTGTTGATAGAAGAAACGACGGAAAACTGCAATCAGAGTAGTCGGCCGCTAGAATTCTCCTCCTGACAGTGGTTGAATTCGTCCTATCTATGTAGGTCGAAAATCCTGCCACCGTCAGGACTCGAACTGTAGGACCTCCCGGTCAGAGAAACTGCAGTGACATCAGCTAACGCCCTAAGTCATCAAAGCTGGTGGAAACATGTGGTTAGAGAGTTGTGGAGACACGAGTGTTGTCCACTTGCTGCGTGTTTGCATCCAGCGCGTGAGACTCACCCAGTGGAGACTCGGACGGCGCCGCTTGCTCCTCCCACGCGCACACGCGGCGGCTGCACAGCTCCGTCTGCAAAGGAAATAGGAACGCGGATGAATTCAATTCGAGAAAGACATCGGTCACCGTAATATTGCATCATAAGACATATTGTGAACAAATGCAAACTGTGAAAACAATGTTCTACACTTGCGCAACATGTGTGAATCACTTCGTCATCGTATTATCCGATGCTGCAATCATACGAATGACATGTTTCGACATCGCTTGAGTTACAATACACTGTAATCTGTCTAGAATCTTTGAGATCTATTTTGTTCTAATCCCAAAGCATTTTCAAGTAAAAACCTCGTATATGCTCTAATCGTATTTTTTCGTATTTCATAATTAGTTTTAGATGAAATGTTATAATCATTTACCCAAAATTTTAAAATATGGTTTGGTGCAAGTTTATGAAAATTTACCTCAATAGTATCAAAGCTTCAAAGTAAAGTAAGTCTCTCACTTAGAACGAATTTGAAGGCGCAATGAAGAGTAAGGTAAAAACCATTATAACTATAGAGAGAAGCATACGTACAGGTTTAAAGGAATTCCAAACTCCAAATAATTCTGAAATTGCCATGTCTTGAACGCATATAACTCTGGGCGAGTTCAAAAACCTCCAAAGCGGGGAAACGCAAGAGGAGATCGGCTGCCGGCATGAAATTCAGTTCCGGGGAGGGGTGGGGCGGGGCGGGGTGAGGTAAGGAGGGAGGTGCTTGGGGCAGACAAATGGGCGGAAATTAATAGGCGCTGGGCGGCGGCCGCTGCGCGAGCATCGCGGGGGCGAAGGCTGGGCGGGGGGCGGGGGCGGGGGCGGCGCGCCGCGTCCGGGAGCCGCCCTTTCAGGCGGCGGGGAAAAATGCGCCGGCGTCCGGCGAGTAACAGGAAACCGGCGCCCGCTTTGAAGAATGAGTCGGAACGCGAGCGCTGGGTGGCCTGTCCCGAACGCCTCAGGGCGGCGGCGGCGGCGGCGGGGACGGTGGCGGTGGCGGTGGCGGTGGCGGTGGCGGTGGCGGTGGCGGTGGCGGTGGCGGTGGCGGTGGCGGTGGCGGTGGCGGTGGCGGTGGCGGTGGCGGTGGCGGTGGCGGTGGCGGTGGCGGTGGCGGTGGCTGTGCTGACGGTGGCGGTGCTGGTGGCGGTGGCGGTGCTGGTGGCGGTGCTGGTGGCGGTGGCGGTGGCTGTGCTGACGGTGGCGGTGCTGGTGGCGGTGGCGGTGGCGGTGGCTGTGCTGACGGTGGCGATGGTGGCGGTGGGGATATCGGTGATGGTCTCGGTGACGGTAGCGTTGGCGACGGTTGCGGGGACGACGGTGGGAGTGGCAATGATGTGGCGGTGATGGTTGCGGAGCACCAGTGGAGGGTGGTGGTGACGGTAGTAGTGGTGGCGGGTACTGAATAGTGACGGTGGATGTGACGGTAGTAGGGGTGGAATCAGTAGTGAGGGCGAGCTGGAATCAATAGTGATGGTTGTGGCTTTGTCGGTGGCGGCGGCGACGGCGACGGCGGAGACAGCGACAGTGGCACCAGCAGCAATTGCGAGGATAACAGAGAGGATCGTGGATGCGACTAAATCTGGCGGCGAAAGCGAAGACAGGGTCATGGAAAGGGGTGGATGGGGAAAACGATGATCTGGGGTGAGGTGGCGTGGGCCTGGGCCGACCAGGAACAACAACAGAGCGGTGATGGGAGGCTGTCCTGCTGAATAGAGCGATGACTGTGACAAGGGCTGTCACGTCGCTTTGGAGGGGAAGTGGAGAGACTGTATCTCTCACTTGGTTGTTGGGGCGACAGGTCTGGCGTTGTACGTGACGAAGTCGTCGAAGAGCTATGGTGAGATTGCAATGGATTGGTCGGGGTTGCTTGCGGCTATTACGTTGTTCTGCCAACCTCATCAATGTGTTGCAGCAGTTAAGCTAACGTTAACTGCATACATCCACCTATGATTCTGCATAAAGTATCATCTCAGATATAAGTGACTTCACATAATTGGGCAGTTGTGAAGAAAATAAGCTTAATCAAAGAAGAAATGAAAGAGTGAACTTTAAAATAATTCAAAGTGATCAGACAACTTAGGTGGTGATTGCGTTATGTGGTTGTTAAGTGTGAAAAAATAGAAAATAGATACATAAAGTGACGCAGAAAAATTATAAGCAATTCAGTAAATCTATATATCTTGAATATGACCGCCAACCGTTTCCATGAAAACAAAGTAATAAGAAAAAATACAACAAATGTGAAAAACAAATACATTAATGATACGTTTTAAAGCATAAATCACCGACCACCCTATGATCTCAACGCACAGATTGACCCGCAATCAAAGGACAGTTCCACAGAGATGGCACGAGCGTTGGCTGGCGCGAACAATGGAACACGCCCCTCGCAGGCCGTGCACTAACCGTCAGGCGCAGCGACGTACGGGCGCCGTCGCGGCGCACAACGCGGAAGCCACGCGTCGGCGCAGGCGGCCGCTGCGCCCATTAGCGGCGCAGCTCTTAGATTTTCAATCGAGTGAGCAGAACATCGCTGCGCGGGGCGGGGCAGGGGCAGGCGGAGCGGGACGGGGCGGCGTGATGGAGCAAGATGGGGCCGGGCGGGACGGCACGGGGGTGGTGAGAGGCAGCGCAGGGGGAGGGGAGGAGTGGAGTGGGGTGGTGCGGCGGGGAGTGGCATGGAGTGGGCGGGGCAGTGGGTTGGGAGCGGTGCAACGCGGCGGTGCGAGGTGTCGTGAGGCGGTCAGTGGAAGCGTGGTGGGACGGCGAGCGGGGTGGTGGCGGCGTGATGGAGCAAGATGGGGCGGGGCGGGACGGCACGGGGGTGGAGTGAGAGGACGCGCGTTGGAGGGGAGGAGTGGAGTGGGGTGGTGCGGCGGGGAGCGACACAGGGTGGGCGGTGCAGCGTGCTGGGAGCTGTGCAACGCGGCTGTGTGGTGGCGCGGGATTGTAGTGGCAGCGAGGTGGGACGGCGAGGGGCGGCATGGTGAGGTAGCGGGGCGGGGCGCCGGTGCGGGGCGGCGGGGCGTGCCGGCGGAGCGGGGCTGCGGCACGGGGTGACCGGGCCGGCGGTAGGGGACGGGGGAGACGTGACGGAGCGGGGTGGGGCGGCGTGATGGAGCAAGATGGGGCGGGGCGGGACGGCACGGGGGTGGAGTGAGAGGACGCGCGTTGGAGGGGAGGAGTGGAGTGGGGTGGTGCGGCGGGGAGCGACACAGGGTGGGCGGTGCAGCGTGCTGGGAGCTGTGCAACGCGGCTGTGTGGTGGCGCGGGATTGTAGTGGCAGCGAGGTGGGACGGCGAGGGGCGGCATGGTGAGGTAGCGGGGCGGGGCGCCGGTGCGGGGCGGCGGGGCGTGCCGGCGGAGCGGGGCTGCGGCACGGGGTGACCGGGCCGGAGGACGGGTCGGGGGGACGGGGCGGGGCTGGGCGGGGCGGGGCTGGGCGGGGCGGGGCGGGGCGGGGCGGTGGACGGAGCGGCGTGACCGCGCTGCTTATGGACCGGCCGGCTGCGCTGGACGCGGTGGGCGGGGGCGGGGGGAGGGGAAGGCTCCTTTTCTTCTTATTCGCGCAGAGCCACGGGCGCTGCCGCTCGGATATTCAGATGAATGTTGCGCTTGCGGTTTTGTTGGTCGATACATCTTGAAGCTTGGCATAAAAGAAACGCGGCGCTCTGTTCAATATCTTAAAAGAAAAATTACTGCTTCTTAATTAATATTTTTAAGGTAGATATCTGGGGCTTTGAGGCTACAAGGCTTGGAACAATTTCACAAAATAAGATCCATTACCACAGTGACATGAAATGTGTAACAAATTCTTGTAAGAATCTTCACTTGTTTCATCACAGCTTTTAGTTCTCTCCTTTTTATTTAAATACATAATTCGTCGTAAGTTCATTTACGTTACTATATATTATACTATTTAATTTTATTCCAAATTTACAATTGAGAACTTATCACAAACTTACTTTTCAAACAAAGGGCAAATTCGTCACAGATTGATCAATTACACACACATATTCATTCTACAGATAAAAATGTACTCTAATAAACAAAAAAGTTTTCAAGATTCTCGTAAGGAAAATTTTTCAGAAATGTAATAATTTTTTTCCAAAAAAGTGAAGGTTTTTTACGGTTTCGCTCCTTAATACTCCATCAGCGGAACTTTGGTCACGTCAGTTGCATTCCAGGTGGATCCAGAGATACATTTCCGGGCAAGGGTTACGTTCGTGTCAAGGAACAATGCAATAGCATTAGATACGGTCTTCACACGGCGTCTGGGTTCTCAGTCTACAAGCATTCAAACAGAAAAATTCTGTTTTTGTTAGCCACAGAGCATTGCTAATTGGTTAATGCGAGATAAAGTCTTGGAAGGAGCGTGCGCTAGCGCGATTACTCTAGGTGCAAGCATATAATACTCATTGAGGTGTATAGTTACTTACACGTGGACGAAAAATAATACCAAACGTGCCTTTGTTGGGTGGGGCAGGAAATTATCATCATTTTCATTCCAGTTTTGACTCTGCATTTGCTTCCAATCTATGTTACCAATTTCCAATGTGCACAGATAGCCTCCGGTCGTATGATACGTGTGTAAGGGTAGACACAAGAACACCGGAAAGTCCAACAACCAGGAACACTTTTCATTTCGCCATACAATTCCAATCTTGGATTCTATAATTTAGTATATTGCCATACTGTGCGTACCAACTTAATTATCATAGTCAGCGTTTAGGACACAGCTCATGTTACGAGACAGCAAGGCTCCAAAGAAGACACCGTGATTGAATATTTGCCAAGTACGATGTTGTATTACGGTAACAAACTTTTTTATATTTTTGGTTTGTGAGGAAGTGTTGTGCTGTACTGTTACAGCAGGTTCCGTACACACTGTTTGTTAAAATATTTATTTTATTGCAGAGACATACGACTGCATTTTATTTCTTGTACATGAGCAGTGCGCGTGCTTCATTTTGAAAAACAATTTTATACGATTTTGTTCGGCAGAATTTTTGCTGTTGCAGGCCACTTGTTCGTTTGTATTTTTATAGGAAGAAGATGGTAGTACGCTTGGCGCGTGTGAGGCGCGAGGGTTATTCCCAGGGAGGGCGCGCGAGGATCTGGCGGTGGGCGGGTCCGGGGGCCCGCAGTCGCGGATCCTCGGGGCGGGGGCGGGGCCGGGGGCGGGGGCGGGGCCGGGGGCGGGGCCGGGAGGGAAGCAGGGCGCGGGGCGTGCTTCGCCGTCGCCGCCGCGCGCGCTGTCCGCCCTCATAGGGCCATCGCGGGCGAGGGCGCCGCGTCGCGTCGATATCGACGCCGCGATCTGCCGCGCGCCGCGCCGCGCCGCCGCCAGGCACCGCCATCGTCGCCGGCGTTTCGCGCCGCGAGCCGCCGCCGTTCGCCCTCCGCCCACCGCCCGCCTGCCGTCCTCCCTCCGCCGCCGCCGCCGCCGCCGCCGCCGCTATCTGCTGCGCATCTCGCACACCCATTCACGCGCGCGCCGGCCCGGGGCCGCGCCACAATGGGCCGACTTGTCTCTGTCGCGCGTGCCCCCGCCCCCGCCCCTTTCCCCGCCACGCCACGCCACGCCCCGCCCCGACGCCCGACGTTTCAATTTGTGCTGCGCCTAATAACGCCGATGATGCCTCGATACGATCCCGTGGTCTCTCTCTCTTTTCCGCCCCCGCGCCGACCGCACCGCGAATACGTCCACCACGCCCCCCGCCGATGGCACATGCCACACTCTCCCTTCTCCTTGTTTTTATGGGGAGAATGCTAGGTAGCCATGGAGCGAACAAGCACAGAACAGTCGGTTTGTGTACTTTTCAAGCGCATATGTCATAGTGTCTCAGTGGAATTTGCTGGCCGCTGGCTTTCGGATCGAGGAAGCTAGTCGGAGGCTTTCTTTAAACAATGGAAATTCGTTCATATGAAAGTGGGGGATCACGCCTTCGCGCATCTGTAAGGTTGGGAATGATGGCGGGATACGATGGGAAGGTCACGCCAGATCTACTCCCGCATCCGGAGAAATCGATGGGAGGTAACATTTCGAGCATTCAGTCGGCCAGAACAGCAAACATGTAGAGTTCTTACCTATGTGGGATTCGCCTTCGACCCCCTCATTTTATGAAGGTGAAAATCTCTCACCGTTAAATTTTGAGCTTAGAACCTTCTGGTCTACAAAGCAACACTTGCGGACTTCCAAATGCTTGCGATACCGCAGTCGGTATCGCATTCTTGTTTTACAATGGAATCCAAAAGGAAAAGAAAGGAACCGAACGTAAGAATTACATAAATTCATACAGACCTACCTTTATTTACAAAACAGAAATCAGAGCTGATTTGATGAAAATCCAAGAAAATTTGGACAATGTCAAATGAGCACTCAGAAAAATTGACTAGAACAGAATAAGAAATGATAATACGCAAAAAGAATGTCTCAAAGACGCGAGAGCAGGAATGGATGAGAAGAAAGGGATGAAATGAAAATGTTTACTAATAAGCTCGAACGCAGAGACAGATTAAATACCTTAAAGCAGAAGATTGCCAGAAAGAACACGGAAAAGACGATGGAATTCTTAAACAAAACAACAACAACAAAACAAAAAGCAATGAGTGTACTTACTTAATCCATTAAAATGTTACAGGTTTGAATGTAAAAGACATTCAAATTCCATAAACTGTATCAAATGCCGTGAATTGATTGATTGATTTTTTCGTGTTTCCGGGTGCGACAACTGCTTTGGTCATTAGTCCCGTTAGTGTAGTGCATGTTTTTCTCGGGATATGGCGACGATCTTCCTCCCCTGGATGGCGAGATCCGGCGCTGACCTACCGTCGGCTAGTGGGGTTTCCCCCTAACCATGACTCTCCCACCAGCGGGGCACCGCCACAGTCGGCACAAGCTCTAAGTTCCCGACCGGTCTCCCGGAATATGTGGTAGTGTAGTGCATATAGTTAGTATAAGTGTGTGTGTGTAAAGGGAGAGTATAGGACAAGGAAGTGGAAGGAAAGATTGCGCGCGGCCCGTGGCCCGTTTGTTAGGGTACTGCTCCGGCATTCGCCTGGTGTTGATCGGAGAAACTACGGAAAACTACCGATCAGAGCAGCCGGCCGCTAGAATTCTCCTCCAGACAGCGACTGATTTCGACCTCGCTGAAAAGCTGGTGTCGAAAATCCTGCCGCCGTCAGGACTCGAACCTAGGACCTCCCGGTCAGAGGCGCTGCAGTGACATCAGTTGATGCACTGAGCTACCTCTACCAGGAGCCTGCCAAGCCTAGCAGGCTGCCAGTGTTCGGTTTTGCGATTTATGAACGGCCCTCAGACAATTCCAGTCGTCCCTTGTCCTCAAAGCAAGCCTCCAGATGGCAGGCCCCTAAGAGCTCTACTGGCAGAGCTTCATAAATACGACTCTTAACCTCAATCTACCTTATTCTTTGCTTTCATAATAAATCGTGAAAATTCACGCCATATGACAAATCATTTTACATTGTCAACACAATTCTTTGATCCATAGGATGAAGAATCCTGAATGACTCAGGATGTAAACATGGGGATGAAGAGAAATAATATCGAAGGTATCAAGATGCCAGAGCTACCAAGGATCTGTGTTTGCGTTTTTTCCAACGTTGATTTTTTTTACCAAAATCCCTTATTTTCTTGACTGAATGTTTGAATAATTTCAATAATCGGATAGAAATTTTCCTAGTTATCAAGCTGAAATTTAATTTTGTAAACGCTATTCACATCTTCGCTTGGAATCCCAGTCAGGCTTGTTCTCAGTCTCTTGGGTGGCATCAAGAAGAACTACGCAAGTGCGATCAGCACGCTGTGAGCTCTGGTAGGACACCACGACAGATGCATATTGTACCCGTATGTGGCTGAGCTGGGATTCATCGTCGATTCATGCAGCAGGTCAACTCCCACCCCGCTCCCTCCCCACATCACCCCATTATACCAACTACACCTCGCAACGGTCACGCTGTCGACGCAGCATGATAGGAGGGGGAATGGGAGCAAATACACATAGGACAAAAGGGCGACAGAAACGTGGACGGATCTGGTAACCAAAGCAGTAGGTAAACAGGAAAGGCCAGGAAAGGCAACAGGCAAACTGATGAAAAGATAGAAGAAAGACAGCGACATTGACCGAAGAGGTAGGAGAGGAACAGGCAGGAAGACGGAAATGAGAGAAATTAATCCCAGGAAGAGGAGGTAGTCGGAAACATTTTGGATTGTAATAATAAGAGGGTTTGACAGAAAATTCCATTGCCCAATTTAAAAAAATCACAAAAGAATGCTATCTTTCGGATATGATTGCCAAGGTAATTCTCCGTTTTCTACTATTTTATTGAGCATAATGAAAGAATTGTCGACAAGAATATAAACATTCAAAGCACAAGGAATGCCGGAATGAGGCTGCCTTTACTATTTCAGAATTTCCACAAAACATGTAGATAGGTTTTTGGACCAAACCAAAATATTTACCGGTAGTGGTAGCTCAGTGCATCAACTGATGTCACTGCAGCGACTCTGACCCGGAGGTCCTAGTTTCTAGTTTCTAGTTTCTAGCGGCCGGTTGCTCTGATAGGTAGTTTTCCGTGGTTTCTCCGATCAACATCAGGCGAATGCCGGAGCAGTACCCTACCAAACGGGCCACGGACCTCGCGCGATCTTTCATTCCTCTTCCTTGTTCTATCCTCTCCTCTTACACACACACTTACACTAACATGCACCACACTATCACATATTCCGGGAGACCGGTCGGGAGTTCAAGCTTGTCCCGGCTGGGGCGGTGCCGCGCTGGTGGGAGAGTCCTGGTTAGGGGGAAACCTCACTAGCCGGATCTCGCCATTCAGCGGAGGAAGATCACCGCCAACTCCCGCGAAATAAGCATGCACTACACTAACGGGACTAATGACCAAAGCAGTTGACGCGCCCGGAAACACTAAAAAATCAATCAATCAAACCAAAATATTTATTAGCAAATTTCTAAAACTGTAAGCTACCTCCAAGAAAAATTAAACACGGGATGCAAGTGTTTATTGTTACGAGGCTAACGCCTACGAAGTTAATGGCTCTCGTGTACTCGAGTAATGAGAGGTCGTCGTGGCCCGAGCGCCTGGGAGTACCGAGAGCTACGCGCGAGGCGGGGTTGGGGGCGGGGCAAGGGCGGAGTGGGGCGGGGCGGGGCGGGGCGGGGCGGGCAGGCCGGCGGCGGGCGCCCCCGCACAGTCATTACCGCGGCGGCGTGTGAAATTAAGATATCACTGCTGCAAACGCATGCCTCTATTTACGACCGCCATAGATCCCGATTCCCGAGCTCGCGCGCGCGGGCTGGCACGGCGCGGCGCGGCGCGGCGTTACTGTCTTTCAGAAGTTATTCCAGCTGTAAATTTGTTCAGCCTTGAAATTTCAAATAATTCACATCATCCGGCCGCCGATGCGTTGTGTTGCGTTGCCGGTGCAACGCTGGATAGAGATCTTGGAGGAGTCTCGCATCGCGAAGGAACGACTTAGGACGGAAAATACACGCGTCGGGAGGGGGATACGGGACGTGCGAAGGACGAGAGATGCGTCTTGGTGTCAATGAGTCGCGATGGAGTAGGGACTTATCAACACAGCGCGCGAAGGGCTGTTAGCGGGACAGGACAAACGAACGGAATAGACAAAGGAGGATGGAGGCAGAAGTATGCGAGAGAGAGAGAGAGAGATAGAGCGCGGAAGGAGACGAGGAGACGAGAGCGGGGGGAGAGAGCGGGTTGCGAATATCAATAGCGACGAGGTTTGGGGGGAATTTGTGAAGGCTCATTGATCCACACTGGGAAATATTGACCAGAATGATCAAAAGAGGATGATGGAAAGGGCTATGATCCGACTATAAGCGAGTGAACGTTATAGACCAGGACAGGACCTGACGGGGGCGAGACCTAGAGAGCAGAACCCAGAGGGACGTTGTGAGTCGGGGAAACCTGGGTGTGAAGAAGCGGGCCGCTGAGGAAAAAAAGTGGGCGGGGGAAGCGGGGCTAGGAGAAACAAGAGCAGTGACTAAGAAGGGCCGGAGAAGCGGGGAGGATGGTTGCGGGATGAGGGAAGTGGGGAGAAGAAATTGAGACGAGGAGGAGGAGATGAGAGGAGCGGCACAGGAGAAGTGGGTGTTGAGAGAAGCGGAACGGGAGAAGTGGGAATGAGAAAAGCAGGGTGGGGAAAGTGGGAATCAGAGAAGGGTATGGGGAAAGTGGAGATGAGAGAAGCGGGATGGTGGAAGTGGGGATGAGAAAAGCGGGACGGGGAAGTGGGGATGAGAAAAGCGGGACGGGGGAAGTGGGGATGAGAGAAGCGAAACGGGAGAAGTGGGAATGGGAGAAGCTGGACGAAATAAGTGGGGATGGGAGAAGCGGGATAGGGGAAGTGGAGATGAGAAAAGCGGGACGAGGGAAGTGGGGAGAAGAGAATTGGGACAAGAGAAGGAGATGAGAGAAGCGGGACGGGGAAGTGAGAATGAGAGAAGCGGGATGGGGAATTGGGGACGAGAGAAGCGGGACGAGGGAAGTGGGGAGCAGAGAATGGGGACGAGGCAAGTGGGGCGGGGACCAGAGCGAAGGAATATTTCCATTCCCCGAGCGCCGCCGTCGCCCCGCCCCGCCGCACCCTAACACATCACTTGCTCTGATGTGCAATTAGAGGCTGTTGCTGGGAGAGCGGTACCTCTCGAACACCGCGGCGCGGCGCGGCGGCACGGCGTGGCCGCCCCCCCCCCTCCCCCTCCCATCAAGTCGTAATGCCTCTCGGAAAACGCGCGCTTAAATCTGCACCGAGGATGAAGTGATAAACTGTCTTGCACTTGATGGAGTATAATGCGCCGAAATTGTATAGTATTTGGAGCGTCGTAAGTCTTGTAGGCCGGGAGAAACGGTTTTCTTTGCGAACACTCGTATTCGTTTGAATTTAGCCCGCTATTAACAATAGCAATCTATGCTGTAAAAAAAGAAAGGTTTAAGTTAAAAGGCGTACAATAATAAGGAAAGTAAAACCCACGTTCATATTGTGTTTTCTTTTTATCTCGTTCCATAGTGTTAAGTTGTTTATGCCAGCATTGCCTTGTATGGTTCATGTTATGCTTCTATGCCATTATTCAAGGGGAAAATGTTATTATATATTTTCAAATGTAAGTTGAGTATTCATCCTGAAATGGTTTCTATTCAAAGTTTACTTACTTTTATTTAATATACTGAAGTTAAAAAAATAATTGGGGAAAAAGGTAGAATTTCGATATGTCATGGATGGATGAATGAACTAATTCACAAAATTAACGCAAATTAAAGAACGAGCATAGTAAACGCAAATTGGAAATGAGGATGGAAAGCAGTATACATTTTGTACATTGGTACTTTTTTTTCAATTAAATAATTAAGACCTTTAAACGTGTTTTAACCAAGAGACTGTTTAAGGAGATATCGTTAAGAAAGACGAAATGGCATTATACTTATTACCTTACATGTGTCACTTCAAACTTTGGATTCCATTTGCTCATCGCTATAATTAGCTCTATGAAAATTTATCAAGAAGAAATTTCAAAGATGTAACCTACAATTCTAAACAATCCATTTGTTTAGTAAAAAAAACAACTGTGTAACCGCAAAAATATTCATTGAAATAGATATAACAAACAATTATAATCTTTTTCTTAGCTATTTGAATAGTACAAACTACATGTCTCCTCCCAACAAGATAATAAAGATACCTTTCTTGAGCTTACGTAGTTAATAGCCTACAAATGTTTTCTCATTCTTCCTCTTTTCAATGAATTTAAATAGATCATAGTTGGAAGATGCATACAGAACTATTTTTACTTAATTTTGATTATTGTTGTTTCAAACCAGAATATTAGCTTCATTCATCTCCGAGACAATACACACTGACGTTTTTATTCGAAAAAACTAGATGGGAAGAAAATATTGTCTACATTCACCTAAATACACATTTGAAACAATTTTAAACAGGTTGATCACGATTGTCATCAGATTATTTTGTTCTGCATTCTCAAAAATGGCAAAAAACAATGTTGAAACTGGTGGTCATCAAACTGACCAAAAGTCGTTAATCAAGGGAATTTCCGTATTATAAGGACATGATGATACTCTATAGAATCTAATGCTTTGACTTGTCGACAAATACTGTGAAAAGGAACAATATGAGTGTACATTACTTGCTATTACGAGGGGAAGCGTGACCGGCACATAAGAAGGTAATTCCCTGCGTCCCCTATCACCTTTCGGCACGTTTGCTAAGATTCCTTTCTCGCGAGGCGAGTGCCGTCGTCGAAGACGCCTACAAACCCATTCCATTACACAGCAATCTTCTTCTGCCTGCTAGTCCTTGGTCATACAATGTAATAAGGATTCATATCGCAATAAATTGATCAGCAATGCACAGAAAAAAAAACTTGCTGAGGCTGACTTGTCACTCGTGGTTGCAATCTACTGCATGCGAGTATTCTCTCATCCCTTTCCGCAGCTCTTTGTACTCGTTCTTCTGTTTTACTCAATGCCACTGCTGCAAATATTCTCATCTTCCTCATGCCAAACGCATGTTTCCCACAGTTGTAATGATGAAATATAATACCTTAATATAGCGTTCATTATTAACTAGAGGTGTTTCGATAGATGCTGCAGTAGTCAGAATCAGATAATTAGGAACAAATGGCGAAACGTTCCAAGCACCTGCAACACCAGGCGAATGCCGGAGCAGTACCCTAACAAACGGGCCACGGACCGCGCGCGATCTATCCTTCCCATTCCTTGTCCTATCCTCTCCCATTGCACACACACACTTACACTAACATGCACTACACTACCACATATCCCGGGAGACCGGTCGGGAGCTGAGAGCTTGTCCCGGCTGGGGCGGTGCCCCGCTGGTGGGAGAGTCCTGGTTAGGGGGAAACCCCACTAGCCGACGGTAGGTCGGTGCCGGATCTCGCCATCCAGCGGGGGAAGATCACCGCCATCTCCCGAGAAAAAAACATGCACTACACTAACGGGACTAATGACCTGAGTAGTTGACGCGCCCGGAAACATGAATAAATCAATCAATCCAAGCACCTGAGAAGAGGGAGAGGTTTTTGAGTGAAGAGGATGTTCCTCGGTTTGTTAAATTTCTTATCTCGTTAGAATATTAAAATGCGGATACCACAAGAGGAAAAATACGCCAACAGGTAATTGCGCCTAAAAATTAGACGATTCATATCCTCCAAACTCGCACTGTTTCGAATAAGAGTTCTGAAGTTCATCCGTTTCCATAATTTAGGGCATTTCGTTTAGTCAACGCGTTCTTATCTACAGGAGCAACAAAACATCTATTGTGCGTCTTTTTCGTAAATTCTCAGTGGCTTCTAATTGTTTTAATCGAGGAACAGGCACATCCACGACTCGATAAGGCCTCCCAGCAAAACCAGCAGCACGTCAGGGGAACAGACATGGACTTCGGGTATGAGAGGCACAGAGCAACGCTTTTGCGACCCGAGTTCTTAGAATTTATTACAAGGCGTTGTGTAGTTAATCATATCATGAAAATTAACATTTCTTTCTTGGTACGATAGTGTTATAGCGAGATACTTCGACTTTGTGAGTTTCTGTATTATATTAGAAGTCTGAAACCAAGGTTCTTGATTTAAATATCAAACATACACATAATCTCATATCATACACATATCAAACATACACAGGAATAATCTTTTTAACAATGTAAGGAACAGCAACAATTTGGAGTTCGCATACCACTTACAATTCCATGAACATTAATGAAATTCAAAATTTGGAAACGTAATGCACAAACTAAAATATTTTTGGGTTACGAATTATGTTATTTTAATGTATGCAATTAAAATAAGTATATTACAGTATTTTAGGGTGTACATGAATCGTATAATGTGTGAATTGAAACTTGTCGCATAATAAGTCACTTACTAAAACCTTGAGTATAAGTAAGAAATTTGCATTAAGGAGGTATGAATTCACAATTAAGGAAAACAATTTTTTCCCAATTAAAAACATTAAACACCTGAAAAAAGGATACATTTATGACAAATAAATACAAAAAGAGTAAAGAGAGGTGGGATTGTTTAATGAGCATTCGCAGTAGTCATTTAACAATATCAGCAATAACGTAAGTGGTTATTGGGTTGTAAACGTTTTCCATCTTATTTTCAGAAACGAAGAATATTCAAATACTAATATTTTTTTAAATTAATCGCCATGCCATTTCACGTCAATTTTAAATGAGTTGAATAGTTTCCAGTATATTACACATTCATAACACAATTATTAATGAAAATGTTGAAAAAAATGAATCTTTCCTTCCCCTCCCTGGTTCTATTCTTCACCATTACACATACACATATACTCTTACACGCATTTCACTACCATGTTGGGAGCTTACAACCACCGCCTGAGGCAGTGCCTGGGGGAGATATACGGAGAGGGAAATTCCCCATAAACCGACGTGTAGGTTAGCGCAGAATTTCACCATTGATCCACCGGTGGGCATAATTCCACCAGCGTCCTGGATAAAACATTCACCGACGTGGATAGCCGAGGACGCTGAGGCTGTAGGGCCGTAGATGTCTCGGCTCGAAGGGTCGCGGGTTCGAACCCCTTCTAGGGCATGTATGTTTGTGTGTGCTTGCGTTGTCCTTACGTGTCGTGTTTCCCTTGCTGTTGCCCCAATGTAAATTAATCAAAGTGCTCGCTGCATGACCTAGTAAAAAAGTGACATAAAAACATTCACTACAATAACAGTACTTAAGACCACACCAGTTGGCGGGCCCGGAAACAAGAATCGATTAATCAATCGAGTTTTCCGGGTTTGTTCAGAGTAGCTTGCCTTTCCCTTGAAGATCTCAATGGAGGTCAGTGAGGAATTGTATCAACTGATTAGCAGTTCGTGATTAATGAGAGGTCGCTATTAATGACAGGATGAGAAATGGAGACGTGTCTAGTTACCGCCTTTCATGCCAAAATACATGGATCGAGACATTTGTGACGCTGTCAAAAACCTATCGCCTTTTAGGGTGTGGCAAATTCCACAACTTTAAACGCATTCGTGAAACTCCCACAGACAACTGGGACTCAAAAGGCGTAAGTTCTTTATAAAATTCTATCGAAATAAAGAAGAAAAATGATCAGGATGTCACACTGTCTGCAAGAAAAGTATTCAAAAAGTGACCAAGTTTATTTTATTCATTTCACATATATTGCCTTAATGAGGAGTAGGGGAAAAGTCTATATTTTCACTTTATAATGAAGGATAATGCAGAAAACACATTCTAACAGTGTTTGTGTCAATATTACCAATTCGCAATGCGCGTTGTAATTGAAAGAGAACTATGCAGTCCACGGTCACGTAAGAGGAGTTTATGGTGTCATTTGATAGTCAGGAACTCGGATAAAATACACAAGCAATGAAAGAGTTTTGATTTTGATTCAAAATTGAAATATTTGATTGCTATTCCGCCCGTGCTTGAGTAATACACACACTGCCTGAGTAATCATACTCACTGCGTCACTGCTTGCGATGCAGCTGACGTCATGCGACAGCAAAGCTCCAAGGAAGAGCCCATCCGTCATTTTGCTATTGATGGTAGCATTGGAATATCTTTTTGATATTCTAGGTATGGACAGAAATGTACTGTGCCTCTGTATATGTTTTCGTATGTTATTACAGTACTCCATAACAGTTTTTGTTAAATTACGTAATATTTTGCAGTATTATCATATTATTGAAAATATTGTATTTGTTATTCTTGAGGAGTGCTGGTGTTTCGTTTTGAAAATTTATTTTGGCGATTTTGTTTAGCAAATGTTTTGTTACTGCAGGCCACTTGATTCTAATTGAAACGTTATAGTACAAGTGAAGTTGTAAAGTTGCCTGAAGAGAGTTCATACAATTTAGGAATGCAAAAAATATTACCAACAGAAACAGTATGTTGTCTTCATTTTCAAGGGTTTACAAGCCTATTTCAAGAGGGTTTTTTGAAATTATTACTATTCAGAATGCTGAAAGTATTTCACTCTTCTCTAATCCGTTAAATATTAATTTAAATTGCTTGTAATATGGAAGAATAAAAAATTGAATTGCGCAATTCTATAGTGCATTTAGGCAAAGGCGAAGATTAACTCTTGAGTAGAAATAATGCCAGAGAAGAAAGAAGCATACGAGCGGTGTGTGTGTGTGTGTGGGGGGGGGGAGAATCACAAAACGACCTGGGGACACTTGTTATGGGGACCCTGGATTCACCTCGTATAGCATAAGACAGCTAACATTTTATCTTTGGCAACGAAATAATCGGTTGGACACAAATTAAAACTGTTCTCCTGCAATATAATTTTTGAGATGCGGACTAAAAAGGCCGGGAAGACACACGATGGAACTTTCCTCTAGGCTTTTTGAACATTCTCAACGATCACTTCCAGCAAAACTTATTCTTCCTTTTAAAAGCAATATCACGAGTATTGATATGGCATTTAGTGTATCTCAAGCACTCGTAGCATTTAGTATAAAGTTTTTAGGAATAAACATATTAATACATTCTAAAGAAGTATTAAATCAACAACTAAAACAAGTACGATCCACGATAGTAGGTCATGAAATACAGTTCTTGCAGATCATTTATTTCCGAGAAATCAATTCTTTTGAAGAGGCATGTTAATAGAAATCAAACCTGCGCATACTGTGCATACAGGATTGTAAAGAATTCAAAATATACTATAGTTATAATTTCTTATCTATATATAATCTACGAATAGTTTTCGAAAAGAGGTTTCGTGTTTATTACAGGTGGTTTGATACAGAAAACTGTGGAGGCCGTGCAAGATGAAAAGTCCCTCCAAAATTATGGCCTAAAGAAACATGCAGAGAAGTAATTTTACGTAATATTTAGACAAACCAGAAGTTAAATCGGCAATAAACAGCTCTTACAAATCAACATTAAAAATGAATCTCCACTTTCGAAACAAAACTATTTTCAAAAGGTATACCTGCAACGAACATGAAAACACTATCATTCCATTTACACAGTCATAAATTTCATACAGCTAAGTTGTTCCATGTTCACACTGTTCTACACGTTTCTACCTCGTCCAACCAAAAAACTTCATCGCCTAAGCGAAGGAGGAAAATTAGTCTCATTCCTCGAATCCTGACCGCTCGATTTGTATTCACCCCTCCAGCATTTGTGGCAGCCTTGAACAAAACGGCCGGTAAGCCACGGCGGAAAGTGCGGTGCGCACGCACGGAGTGTCAGACGCAGGCGGCACGCGTTTCCCCAATGGGACTCGGCGCATTTGCGTGCGGGCGGTGCGTGCGGGCAGCGCGGGCGGGGCGGGGCTGTTGCCACCCGGGCACGGCAGTGTGAAGCCGGGCGTGCGGGCTGAAGGGGGAGTGGCCATGGTGGGTGGCAGAGCGGGCGAGGCGAGAACGAGACGGTAGGGCGTCGAGGATGAGGATGGAAGCAACGTAGTGGTGACGGGGTAGCGGAGCCAGATGGCGGTCGGGGCGAGACGTCTGGTGGTGAGGGGCGTGTTAGAGTGAGGGCTACACCGGGAGCTAGACCGGGAACTAGAACGGGGACAAGAACAGGAGGTACAGAGTGGGCTAGGCCGGGGGCTAGGCCGGGGGCTAGGCCGGGGGCTAGGCCGGGGGCTAGGCCGGGGGCTAGGCCGGGGGCTAGGCCGGGGGCTAGGCCGGGGGCTAGGCCGGGGGCTAGGCCGGGGGCTAGGCCGGGGGCTAGGCCGGGGGCTAGGCCGGGGGCTGGGCCGGGGGCTAGGCCGGGGGCTGGGCCGGGGCTGGGCCAAGGGGGCAGGAAGCCGGGGGCTGGGTCGGGGAGCTGGAAGCCGGGGGGCTGGGCGGGGGAGCACAAACCGAGGCTAGGCCGGGGCCAAACCGAGGCTAAACCGGGGAGCTGGAAACCGGGGGCTAGAGGCTGGAGGCTGAGCCGGGGGCTAAGCAGGGGCTAGGCAGGGCTAGAGCAGGGCTAGAGCGGGAGGCTACAGTGGAGGCTAGAGCGGAGGCTAGAGCGGAGGCTAGAGCGGAGGCTAGAGCGGGGGCTAGAGCGGGAGCTAGAGCGGGGGCTAGAGCGGGAGCTAGAGCGGGAGCTAGAGCGGGAGCTAGAGCGGGAGCTAGAGCGGGAGCTAGAGCGGGAGCTAGAGCGGGAGCTAGAGCGGGAGCTAGAGCGAGAGTTAGAGCGGGGGCTAGAGCGGGGGCTAAAGCGGAGGCTAGAGCCGGGGCTAGAGCGGAAGCTAGAGCGGTTCCTAGAGGGGGAGCTAGAGCGGTTCCTAGAGGGGGCTAGAGCGGGGCTAGAGCGGAAGCTAGAGCGGTTCCTAGAGGGGGAGCTAGAGCGGGAGTGAGGCTGAAGCCGAGAGTGGCGGCGGGAGCGGGGACAGATACGGGACCAGGGGCGGGGACGGGAATGGGGGTGCGGGCGTGGATGGAAGAGAGGGTTGTGGAGTGGCGCAGGGCCGTGGAAGGCGACGGGGATGGTGGCGCCCACTTCCACGCAGCCTGGCCGCATGGATATCGACAGGTGGCCAGAGTTCGGCTCTCACTCCCACGGTGGCCGGCCGCTGAAGCACACAGTGGCTCTCACTGGGCTTGCTGGCCGAATTGGAGGGCAGCCGATCACATCCGGGTTGCAGCATGAACTTCTGGGGAACTAAATCTGTGCGCCTCGGACTAGCTCAAAGATTTTCGGTTGCACGACCTCTTCCACCAACCCCATGTTATTCAAATCATTAGGATGAGTAAAGAATCAAGTAATATCATAATAAATTAATAACTTGAAATAATGAAAATGTTCTGAGGCTTCCAGGGAAACTCACAACGAAATTCAGATTCACAAACATTTTAACTGTAAATGATGAAAGACTGTGATACACTGCCAACGTCATGTAGTGCAGGGTGTTTGTTATATATTCTTGTACAGGGCAGTTATTATACATTCTTCTGCAGGGCTGTTCTTCTACATTCTTCTACAGGGCAGTTCTTATACACTCTTGTACGTAGTAGTTCTAATACATTCTGGTACAGGGCAGTTCTTATACATTCTTCTACAGGGCAGTTCTCATATATT
>BLKR01005404.1:0-81611 GCA_011170035.1 Teleogryllus occipitalis
ATATATATATATATATATATATATATATAGAGAGAGAGAGAGAGAGAGAGAGAGAGAGAGAGAGAGCCTGTTGTTGATCTATTTGTGCAAAATCCTTGTTCCTCATTCATTCCGAGTATCACTGCAAGTTTGTCAGTATTATTGTCTTTAGTAATTTTAATAGCATACTCAGAGTGTTATACATCGTAGTTGTTAGGGTAATTTCTCTTCCCTTGTCAAATTTCTATATCATAATTCTAATTTTCTAATCCCATGGTACATCTACGAATTATAATATTTTATTAAATAATATCCTCAGTTGTTCTTTTAATATCTCGCCTCCAAACTTCAGCATCTCGTAACACATTTTATCTTGACGCGGAGCTTTTCTATTTTTTAAGGGTTTCATTGCTGTACCTATCTCATTTTCTACAATTTAAAGTACATCATCCCTGTTGTTATCCGAACTTAGATTTGGATTTTCTTTGAATTCGTTCCTTAGACTCTTTTCATAACTGTTGAAGATACTTTCCCTGAAGGACTTTCAATCACATTTATATTCACAAGTTCGTTTTTTGCTGATTTTCTATTTCTTAACATCTTCAATACTTTATTTTGAGCACAATATTAGTGAGCACAGTATCACACACAATAGTATGTGAACTTTTCCTTGTGTGCCTCCTTCAGAACCCTCATTTTCTTAACAAAATAAGAAAATGTGTTTTGGCTTTGATGTAGTGAAAACGTTGTTAGATTTATATCACTTTTCTACCGCTTCAATATATACAAATGAGATATTCTAGGAAAAAGGAAATTCTATCAAAGCCAGTTTGGCATCTAACATGGTGTATAGAAAAAAAGGTGACTTCGAAACGCGTAACATGGATAACATACCAGTACAGTAAAGTTGAGAATAGCTGCTACTTTCCTGTGTGCTGGGGTAGTGTTGTGTGTGACACGTGGAATGAAGAGAATCTATAGGGCAAACCCGGTAGCCACGAAATCGGTGCCTGTTTTTGTTTTCTTCTGACGATGTGTCACTCTCCGCGCTTCCGGGAAATTGTATATCCGTAATGTTGGCAATTAAGTGGACCTCTTCCGCATTCTGAACTTAAACACGTGAGTTCAAATTTCATCAGGATGTCCGCGTAAAAAAAGATGTTTTTGATGACAAAATGGATTGCCGGGAAACAGAACATGGACGGAGCCTGAAGAGAAAATTAATAAAAGAGAAAAATAAAAAGTAATTGTTTTAGAAAGCGATATGTAATGGAATATGGTTTTAATGTTGAATACTTATTTAGATACCAGTCAGTTCAATTTTAGTACCTTTCAATTAATAAAAAGAGAGAGAGATTGTAGGTTCAATTTTACCTTTTCTCTAATAAAACTAATCATAGAGCTTCTGAATGAGACTTGATACTGTGATAAGCCAAGAACCCCGGGTTCGATTTGAATGGGAAAATCGGCATTAAGCGCTAGTAATAGTGGGATTGTATGCAAGTTCGGGGATGAAAGAACATACGTTGATAGGGCAACCAATAAACAAAGTGTAGTATTCCATGCTTGGTGACATAGCTCTGTTCATTTGGGGAGACACGGCCCCGGGGACATTACATGCGAAAGATTTCGGGAGGGAATTGAAAGCCGTGATTTTGAAAGAAAGCGCAAAAATCATTCTCCAGAAAGCTATCGAACTGAACACTTTGAAAGCAATCAGCGCGGTACGAAAATATTTTCGGCATAGACTGTGTATTAATTCAATGAAAGTAAAGTGAGTATTTGTTATTAATTTCCATAGCTTGGCATTGTGCAGAGTAAGAAGCCAAAGTAATTATTCGCATTGAATTATAATGGTAATTTTTGTGATTGTAATTTGGGACTTCAAATAGACTCCGTATTTCAAAGGAATTTATATTAGGATAGCTCTGTAGATGGGAGGAATTTCCAATAAGTTAACTGAAGATAGACAGTCGCGCCTAAGTGTTTCATCCGAAGCACAGCTAGAGCAAGTCGCGCCCGCGTATTGATTTAATTGAAATTATCGAATCTTAAAAAGTCCCAAACAGTTGTGGAAATATATTTAATAAAATGTTATGGACATATATGTAATTTATTCTAGTGATCAGCAAGAACGCGATAATAGGGATATCGAGGACATTCCATGAACAACATCGAGCTCGAAGACATTCGAAAACACATCTGAGAAGCGTTGCAGTAAGCTTACGAAATTTATTCAAAGCCGTACGTGATCTTAATGTTTGTACGGAGAAAAAAAGTTAATCATTTCATTAAGAGCTCATTAGTATTTGTATAAAATACAAGAATAAATGTTAAATTTCTATTTTTTGAGAACGAAAAACGTTGGTAATTTACAGTAGTTGCCATGAATTCAATAATTGGTTTTAATTAATTTAACTTTCAGGAATCGTGATTCTGTAGAGAATTACACGTCTACGTGCAAGAGGAAAGAAGTAGAATGCTATATGTCGAAACTCATGAGTAAAACTGAAAGTGGAGTCAATAAAATGATATTTAACACTGAAAGTATTTATGATCATAGCAGGGCAACGGAAGAATTAAAAATATTGATAATATAAATATTGATATTAGGGGAAGTAATCCCCTTCATAATATTGTACAATTGTTGTAAATAGTATCGATCAATAGTATCAATTAAAATTACAAATATCGTAAAGGAAGGGGTATTTCTCAAGTGGAGAGCCCAACGCAAGAATTGAGAAGAGGTTTTTCTGAATACTCGTCAACTAAAATCAGATAAGATATTATTTTGTAAAGCTCATCCGATTTATTGCCATAATTTTAACTATGAAGCGCTCTTTGATTGATTGATGTCCTCGAGCACGTACATTCTACGGTCCATCAGTGTAGTGAAAGTTTTATCCAATCAGGAAGCAGATCTTTTCTTGATGGATGGTGAATAGGGCGCGGATCTGTTAGTTGGTTTGCGAGGGACACCCTCCTGCAGATATTTCCCTTCAGCGGAGCACCATCCCTCTCCAGCCGGGAGAAGCTCTAAGCTCCCGACTTGTCTCTCGGCACGTGTGATAGTGTGGTCATGTAAGTGGAAGGGTGGATGGACAGAGAACAGGGCAAGGAAATAGAAGAAAATATCGCGCGCTGTTCGGGGCATGTTTGTTGCGGTACTGCTCCGGCATTCGCGTGGTAGTGACTGGAGGAACCACGGAAATCCTTAAATTAGAGTAGCCTGTCGTTAAATTTCTCCTCCAGACTGAGCATAGATTCGATCTAGCTATAAAGCAAAAGACGAAAATTGTTCACCGTCAGGACTGAAATCCTAGAACTTCCCGGTCAGAGTTGGTGCAGATAGCCTGGCAATGCTGGCAGTGAGGTAATCTCAGCCAGTCAGGAGGTTGTGGATTTGGAAGTTATGATTAACTGTTAAATAAATAACTTCGAAAATCCGATGTTTTTAAAACTAAATCTTTGTTCTTCTGACTATTCATCACATTTGCTGAGTCTTGGTTGCTGTTTATTCCTTTTCCTGGAACAAGTAATTTTTCATTCTCACTTGCGTATACATCATAGTAGTAACAACATGATTTTCCTGGTATACATGATGAATATGTAGTACATGAACATTTATTTTTGTCAAAGAACAAAAGCTGTATGCGATTTGTGGAGGAGAAGTATTATTTGGAAATATTTTTGTGCTACATAATCTCTTCCGTACTCTACATAATTGAATGTCGAAAAAAGTACAAATAAACTGTGATTAACAACATTTGAAAAACTAGATATTGTCGCTTCCGAGTTATATGCATCGGTAAACAAACTACAAATTTGTTTTTCAGTATTGCTAATACAAAATCTACCCACACATCTGGCTGTACTCCTAACATAAGTAGCAAAAAAGAACACATTCGAAAAGAAGGTATAATGAAGCAACACTTATGTCTAGTAAGACATGTGGTCATTGAGCTATTCTGTTGTCCTTAACTCTTAACATGATACTAATTGACGATTCTATGATAAAACAATCTGCTTCATATGATATTCTCTTCCTTATAAGGTAATTTCTCTCTAAATATTAGACAAAGCCACAAAAAAAGCGTATTAGCGATATGAAAACTTTCGCACAAAAAAAGAACGCGAGGAGACCGCACGGTCACAGCCATACGCCTAGGAGTTGTCCGGTACATCCTAATTATAAGCATTACTCATCATTCATTTGCCAATACCCTTTCAAATGGGCAGGAGGACCGGCGATCACAATTAACGCAGTATTGATTTGCTAGACAAGACAGTATTGATTTGCAAGACAAAATAATTATGTGCTTCCCACAATCACGCAGGACAGACGGACTTCATTTCGCGCGTCAGTGTATTCCAAAGCATCGTAACGGCGTGGTTCATTCTGATCTATAATTTTAACGAATTCATTTCAATAACTCTTTAATCTAACGCAGAATTCAATTATTGATTTTTGACCTTTTAACGAAATTCTTCTGAATTCTCTGACACACGTTAATACTTTCACTTCAAAGTTTTGAGTTCTGTGTTCACGTGATTCTCCCTTTGTAAACGAATTCTTTTTCAGACACCAAAACGTGAACTTCAGTCAGGTGAAGACGTTTCCCCAAGGTCCGATGTCAAAGGCTGAGTCGTTTCAACCGGACAAACGGAATTTCAAATTTCAGGTGCCCGCGTTCCTCAATCTCAGCAGGGGAGGCGTTTGAAGCAGTGAAGCGTAGGCCAAAGGACTTGCGTGAGGTATACCATACACAAGCAAGCAAGGTATTGAAGGGAGTAGTAAACTAAAGGTAAACCATGTAAAAACACTATTTACTGCGTATGCGCTAAATTTTTTATGGGCAGGTGTATTCCTATATCTGCTGTCAGCATTCGCCGTTCTGTAGGTGAATCTACCGAAGTCGTCACATCTCAGATATCCATGCCCGTTATTAACCACGATTACATCACTTAAGTTCAATATCATTACATTTTCTAACTGTTGACCCAAGAAGACACGCTTGAGAAGTTTTCACGTCCCAAATGTCTGCAACTTTCGAGAGTTCGTAATTTTTGAGAATTCGAAATATATGAAGATTCTATATTTTCACGAATTCGGTACTTTCAAGCATTCCCTTAAGGGTTCAGTACTTTCAAGGATTCGGTAGTAGATTCAAGACTTTTGCAGATTCGGGATTTTTGCAGATTCGCAATTTTTGTAGATTCGGGATTTTTGCAGAATCGGGATTTTTGCAGATTCGGGATTTTTGCAGATTCGGGATTTTTGCAGATTCGGGATTTTTGCAGATTCGGGATTTTTGCAGAATCGGGATTTTTGCTGAATCGGGATTTTTGCAGATTCGGGATTTTTGCAGATTCGGGATTTTTGCAGATTCGGGATTTTTGCAGATTCGGGATTTTTGCAGATTCGGAAATTTTGCAGATTCGGAATTTTTGCAGATTCGGAATTTTTGCAGATTCAGAGTTTTTGCAGATTCGGAATTTTTGCAGATTCGGAATTTTTGCAGATTCGGAATTTTTGCAGATTCGGAATTTTTGCAGATTCGGAATTTTTGCAGATTCGGAATTTTTGCAGATTCGGAATTTTTGCAGATTTGCAAGTTTTGCAATTTTTACAGATTCACAGTTTTGGGAGATTTGGAACTTTGGAGGGTTCGGAAATTCCACCACGGCCGAAGGCGGCCGTGCGTGTGAGATGCGGGTGCAGGGCTATCGCATATGCCTGGACGCACGAGCGACGGCAGTGGACGGGCAGGAATGCGGGGAGGGCGTGGAAACTTGAGGCGGGCGGAGGATTGGGCGGCTCTGGGCAGTGCCGCGGGCAGCTCGGAGCGCCGCACAGTGGGCGCGGGCCGGGAAAAGAGGCCAACTGCAATAAAAAAACAAAAGACAGGGTATTACATCCAGAGGGCGCAGTATTGGGTCAAAATGCCCCACAGTGTCTCTCACAAATAGCGAGTTTACATTTTTCTGTCCAAAACCATAGCGAGTATCCTCTCAGTATTTGCTCTAATAATAAAGAACTGAATTGAACTGAACAAGAGAGAGAAAGAGAGAGAGAGAGAGAGAGAGAGAGAGGGACAGAGAGAGGGAGAGAGAGAGAGAAGGAGATATTCCCCTAAAAGGCGAAGAACAAACATGGTAACTAATGCATTGGTACAATTATCAAAATATTGTTTACGCATGTTTCTGATCATGGAATTTCGCTTCAGTTCAATTCAAATCAGTAACACATTTCAGTTTGCTGACGTTTCTGAATATTTTAATTCCATCTTTACAGCTAATAATACAGCAAACGCGCTACAATTCACACAAACTAGTGACGTCATATTGTTTGTTTAGTATTGATAGCTGTAAAAATGATATATTTTAGAACTACCTAAAAATTATAACAAAAAAAGACCAGGAATATGAACACCACAAGAGACACAGTAGTGGAGGGATAACTAGTCGTTGTGTTTGAATGCCGACAAAGGATGGGACATTGATGTTCGGACAACGATGAAAACTCGGATATCAATGATGGTGAACACATGAGTGTTAAAGGGGAAGAAGAAGAATTTCACACATTTTTTAGAAAAATACATTTGTGGGTGTTTATAAGTCGGTTTTGCTCTTTTTGAAAACCAAATCAAATGAGAAGATGGATGTATTAAATAGAAATGATTAAGATAATTTTGAAAATATTGTGTTTTAATGCAAAGTATTTTCAATAATTAAAACTTCACTTTTTCAAATTCGAGGTGTCGTGACATCACTCAAATAGGCTACAAAATATTCTTCATGGTGAAAATCGTATTACGCGCCAATGTTGTGTACAAACAGGTAACTTGGTAGTTACGTGTTTTGTTGAAAACCACTTTTTGGGAATAAAGCATTCAGATTACATTGATTCTACTTTATATATTCGAGAACGTTATTAATAAATATAGAAAAATCCACTCTTTCGGAATCAGGGACCCGGAATATGAAATGTTTTACAAAAAAAAACGCATATTTTTAACCAGCATCGCAATACTTTCCTCTGAATAAGTTGGTAGTATTCGAGAATAGGTAGCACTTGAGAAGATACAATAGTAACAAATTTGTATATTTGTTACCGTGCCGCTGTTACATTTGCGCGAAGGAAATAAACCATTACAAAATAATGTAAAATGTATATTTTTATTTTTGACACACTTGAATGTTCATAAAAAATGTGACTTGTGCCGTTTCTGAAAAAATCATTGAATATGTGTGTACATTTCATTTCCATCAGATCGGCCCATAGCCCCTACGGCGGAGTCTCCCTCTCAGCCCGCGCCGCTGCTGCAGCTCCGCGCGGGCTGGGAGCGGTGTCGCGTTGGCAGCGCCTGTGAAACGCTACCCGCCACTCGCCTGACCCCGCCACGCCCCTCGGCAGCACGCACCACGCCCCCTTCCCTTTCCGCCCTACTCAGCTCCGCATCCCCCAATAACCCCTGCCTCCCTTCCCGGGCTCCCCTTCACCATCTCGTTCCTCCAACTCTATTTGGACTCCTCTCCTAGCTTTCCCCCTCCCACGTTCTCACGTCCCGCTTCTGTCCTACCTGCGCCTTGCCGGGTTTCTCCTCTTCCATGCTCCAGCACTTCTCTCAGGTTCTCTTCCTCTCTCCCTTCTCAACCCTCCAAGTGTACTCCGTTACCTTTTCATTATCCCGGCTCCTCCTCGTTCCGCATCGGCTTCTCTCTCAAGTGTTTATGTTCCGCCTTCGTCCTGTTTGGCTTCTTCCATCTCTCTCCCAGTTTTCCCCTCTCCTCCTTACCGTCTCTCACCGTCTCTCCGACCCAACTCGTCTCCTGTCCTGCCTTGCGCAATCGCCAGTCGACCTCTGCCACTTTCCCAGGTCCCGTCTCCATCCCACCAGTCTCACCTTCTCCTGTGCTCCACTACTTCACACAGACTCCTCCCCCCTCCCTTCTCGCCCCTCCAACTCCACACCGTTCCTTCACTCCCTCACAGCCACTCCCCGCTTCGCATCCCGAATCGACATCTGCCACGTTCCCAAGCCACACCTTCCTCCCACATGACCCCTTTCTCTGCTTCTTCCTGCCCCAACAACCTCATTCGGTTCTCTCCCCATCCTCTCCAGCCCCATTCTCGAAATATCAAAAGGATATGGTCCAAAAACCGACATTTCACTAATAAAAAACAACTATTTTGCATGTGTCTCAGTTCATGTAGCTGTTTGACAATCAAAGCTTCGCGCAGGTACAAAACGACAAATAAATGTGATAATGGGTTGCGACCTCTTTGCTACAGGTCTCCTAATCCCACGGGCGTCAGACACGCCAAAGCAGGGCTCTAGCCTCACCACACTGTAGTACCACTGTGCATACAAACGTTGTCAACAAAATAGTAGTAATTGGTTTTAAAAGTTAATTGGTAGTAAAAAAGTTAGTAAGGTAGTTAAAAGATAATTGGTTAGTAAAAGGGGTAACATTGTTAACCCCTTTCATAACTGTTTTTCAAAACCCGATTTCCTGAAATTCAAAATACATTTCAATAAATTGAATTGATATTTATTAAACGCACATCAAAATCAAACAAAAATTGAACTGAAATATATTTCCTTTATTTCCAAATAGTTTCAGAAACTATAAATAATTTTCAATTATTCATTTTATAAATTCCTGTATTTTAAATGAAGAACTGAAGACAATCAAGACATCCCGTTCGCATACTTAAGTAGATAACCCATCAATTCCACTTTAAAAATGTTTAGTGAAGTGTCAAATTAATCCTGGTTTCTTTTATCTACGAAACTTATGTTTCCTTATCCTTCTTTGTTCAATGGGTAATGGGTTTTATTTTTACGTATAAAAGCAGGACTAGTCTATTCTCTAAACTCAATTTTATAGTAAAAATAACTGAATAGAACGAACAATACTTCACAAATTCCTGCTGAGAACTGGACTCATCTGTTCCAGTTTTGCTGAGACGGTAGACTACGCTATTCCTAATTGCTCACCAGGAGGTACGCAACAAAACACAAGATTCCGTGGATCATGAGACTTTTAATACTGAACGTGACAGTTGTAGCTTTTTCTCTCTCGGATAACATGAGAAATGTAAGCAAACGATTAGACAATTGTGTTCCACATGCATCTTAGATATTTATATGGGAATACATTCAAATTTCAATTCACATTTTTTAAGCATGAGTTATGACTAATCTTCTCAAATCATCCTCCTCCCAAAGTCACCACTCCGACCCGCCTGACCGGGAGCGGTAGCTCAGTGCATCAACTGATGTCACTGCAGTATCTCTAAGCGAGAGGTGCTAGGTTCCCACTCCCCACGGCGGCAGGATTTTCGACACTAGCTTTTCAGCTAAGTCGAATTCAGTCGCTGTCTGGAGAATTCTAGCGGCCGGCTGCTCTGATCGGTAGTTTTCCGTGGTTTCTCCGATCAACACCAGGCGAATGCCGGAGCAGTACCCTACCACACGGGCCACGGACCACGCGCGAACTTTCCTTCCTCTTCCTTGTCCTATCCTCTCCCCTTGCACACACACTTACACTAACATGCACTACACTACCACATATCCCGGGAGACCGGTTGGGAGCTTAGAGATTGTCCCGGCTGGGGCGGTGCCCCGCTGGTGGGAGAGTCCTGGTTAGGGGAAACCCCACTAGCCGACGGTAGGTCGGCGCCGGATCTCGTCATCCAGCGGGAGAAGATCACCGCCATCTCCCGCGAAAATAACATGCACTACACTAACGTAACTAATGACCAGAGCAGTTGACGCGCCGGGAAACATGAAAAAACAATCAATCAATCAATCGACTCCGCTTTGCCTCTCACTACCAACTCACTCTGCACCCACCCCTCTCCCACCCCGATCCCTCCACGCCCCTCCTTTCCCACCGCTCAGCCGCATCTCATGCCTTGTCCCCTCCGGATTTCCAAGCCCCGCCTCCGTCCCGTTTACCCGCCCACCCCGCCCACTCGCAGTTGACTCACGCCCCGACCCGCTCCTTTCCCCGTCCCAACCGCTCCGCCGTGTACTCGCCCGCCCGCACTCCTACACCTCCGCTGGCCCGCGCTGCCCCAGAGGCCTCCAGCCGCCCCCTGGGCCTGCGCTGGCTTAGCGTCCGCCCGCCGCGGCCCCTGGGACGCTCCCCGCCCGCTCCCAGCGGGCACCTCCCGGGCCGGATTCAAGCTCTGCGCCCTCTCGTAAAAACGCATGTGTGTGATGAACGCCATTCTCATTTCTTAACGTACACAAGGAAGAGGGAGAGAGGAGGTCATTGCATCTTCTTTTTGAAAAAATGGAAGTATTTCATTCCTCTGAAAATTTAAGAAAAATATCGAAGAATTTGCTGAGTAATCTGTAAAACTCAAGGAATGTTTTTCGTCAATTATAGTATTGTAATATAATAATATCATAGTTCCTTATATAATTCCTTAAAGTATTAATTCAGCTGTCTTTTTGAAAAATTAATATTTGGGAAAATATTATTAATTTTGTCTCTTTTTCACGCCTAATCAGAGAGCAGACTATTGTGTTAAGAGGTACCCAAGACTTGCTTTCATTTAATTTTTTATTAAATTCTGTGAAATACTTCAGAATTGGTATCAGGGATCTACAAAAAATACTAGAAAAGTGGAAAATGCCACGGAAATAAGTTCCAAGAAAATGAGATGCAATGATGATACGTAGAGTGCATCCTTTTTTTGATGATCACAAAGAAGGTAAATGACAAACAGAAGGGTCTGTGGGAATTCTGAAGCGGTGTTGTTGACGGTATTACATGAAGAAACAAAAGAGGTCATCTCCGTCAACTTAGTATATATATTGAGATAGCTCTCGACGACTTTGCTGCCACCATCAGTCTACGAATGTAAAGGAAAGAAAAGATAAATAAAATACCAATAAAATACAAAATGAGATAAAGCGGGGGATTAATACAAATAATAGAAAATTAATAATTAATAATTTAGATTTTTGGCTATCTGCGCTGGATACCAATTACGTCCCTCATAGGAACACAAGTTAACCTTTACACTCAACACTGACACACCAGCGGGCTCCTCGGTCTGCGGTCAGGAGACTCGCAACGCCTTCGGGACTGAACATATACACGACAGACAGGACAACCAACCATGCCCAGGGCGGGACTCGACCCGTCGACCCCTCGAACCGAGGCGCTGTGTCGCCACACGCTCTAGCCACCTCATCCATCCAGGTCGGCAGTTGATTATGATATAGAAGGGACAATATAATGGAGGACACTCTACACGTTTATAACAAGAAGGTATGTCCTCTTTTGTAACAGCATTGGTTAGGAACACAGAGTGCTTAGCTTGCTGAAACTGTTTCGCCTTTCCCTGTGTACAGCAGCGTGTCAGCGTGTCATGTATCTCCGCCGGCGGGCTCACCTCGGGGGAGGTTATGATCCGCCCTGTGCTTTATCCCCACCCCCGCGAAGTCCCTTTGGCACCACTACTCGGTTCTCTCAATCTAGTCACCCCTGCACTCTGCTCTCTCTCTCTCTCTCTCTCTCTCTCTCTCTCTCTCTCTCTCTCTCTCTCTCTCTCTCTCTCTCTCTCTCTCTCTCTCTCTCTCGCAAAGCGAGTGCGTGTTCTCCATCCCTTCTCGCTATGAGACACGTGATCTAACCGTTCCGCCCCCGCGTCGCTGTCTCTATCAACACAGACCGCCCAGCCTCGAACTTCGCCCTTACTCTCATCCTCGCTTTTCTCCTCTCAGATTCCTCTCGCCTTCATTCTTTCAAAACCTACAGCCCACGACGATTCCCCACCGTCTCACGCTCTCGCCTTTTTATCTTTGTTCTATTGCTTCGATTCCATCACGTTACCACGCGTGCTTCTATCATGGCCAGACCATTCGACATCACCGTCTCTTCTCATTTTCGTCTTTCTCTTGGATCTATCCGCTCTCGGGTTTACTCACTTTTCTGCTAAAAATGCGCACCACTCTTTGCCCCTGCGAAGCCTCCTTCCTTCCTTGTTCCTTCCTTAGGACGTGTTGGGCACACTATGGCAGCGGCACCGAATCTCACGTTGGCTTGCGGGGTTACACGCTGCAGGTACCACCGCCAGCAGCGCACCTTCCCAGCTTGGTCACGCTGTACGCAACGAATAGCCTCCCATGTGAAGTAGTGTGGTAGTAGAAGGGATAAAACTCTTCTAACCGACATATAAACCGAAAGATCTGTCTCAGTGCATCAACTGATGTCACTGCAGTGTCTCTGACCGGAAGGTCCTAGGTTCAAGCCCCGACGGCGGAAGGTGTTTCGACACTAGCCAGATAGCTAGGTCGCATTCAGTCGCTGCCTGGAAAAGAAAATTCTAGCGGCCGGCTGCTCTGATCGATAGTTTTCCCGATCAACACCAAGTGAATACCGGAGCAGTATCCTAACAAACAGACCACGGACCGCGCGCTCTCTTTCCTTCCTCTTCACTAACATGCACTACACTACCACATATGCCGGGAGACCCTTCGGGAGCTTAGAGCTTGTTCCGGCTGGGGCTGGTGGGAGATACCCAGTTGAGGGAAGACCTAATATCCGACGGTAGGTCGACACCGGATCTTACTACTCAGCGGGAGAATACCACTATCACCTAGAGGCACTACACTTATGGGACTAATTACCTCGCTAGTTGATGTTCCCGGTATCGCTAACAACCAACCGACTTATAAGGGTCACGCGTGGTCCGAAACTCGTTTTTTGTTAAGCCACTTCTTTGACATTAGCCAATTTTGCTAGAACAAAACACAGAAAACTGCCTATGAGAACAGCCGGCCGCTGGAATTCCCCACCAAATAGCAGATGAATTGAACTTCTCCTGCCTGGCTGCAGCGTGCGCGTGCGCAGTGCGTGTGGAGCTCTTGACCTCGCGCCGCCTTCTCGTCTTCGCCCCCTGCGCTGCGCTGCGCCGCCTACGGTGGCTGCGTGGGGCTCCGAGCGCGGAGTGCCCGCACCCGACACCGCGCGCTCCCAGCCTGGCCCTCCCTCGCGGATATCGCCTCCCGAGAGCCCTCACCCACCGACTATACGGGCGGGAGGAAAGTGAATGTTATGAATAGGGATCGTACAAAAGTCAAAATATGCCATTAAATGTGAAGTGAAAACTCAATAAATACTCAAAAATAAAACAGTAAAAATGTACAAAAAATGAGTGAAATTATGTAACAACATTAGCTAACGAGCCGAAATACCCACTAAAGTAAAAGTAAATTATTTGTAGATTAAATTACATCCTGAGTGTAAGTCGTAGTTTGGAACTACGCGATGAAATCCTGCTTCGGCAATGCTCTCGTGAACTTCGTTTTCCGTCGGGGAACTAATATATTTCGACTAATTGCAAGTTAAAGGCAAAATGAGAAAGAGAAATATTAGAAAGTAGTAGCGACTGATTCTACAAAATCGATGTTCGAAGAATAAGATTTGAGTGGTCTCCTCTTTCGGTTAAGTAAGAAATGAGGCTATGATTAAAGGCCTCATTCGTTTATATTATCGTTACTCAATTCTGCGAACAGTTCATTTGTAACACTATTCATGGGGATCAAATAAAATTATATTCCAGAGAAGTCATAATCTAAATAAATTAATATTAAATTTTAACAGATTTGCACCTGTAGAAGGAACAAGCCAAACGAGGAAAATAATAAATTATCCTAGAACTTGCAATTTTTGCATTTTTGATCGTAAAATATACAACACAGTCCATAATCTGCATTTTTATCAAGTATTGCTGAAATATGCAAAATAAAACTACGCGATAAGCATCTTGGGTTAGAAGCCCGAATTCTGGGCTTCTACGATTAGGCAGAACATATGCAATTGCATAGAAATTCAATCCCTAGTTATAAACTTTTAGGGAATGTGAGGGTCGAAGATAATAACTTTTTTTGCTAATGAACATGTGGTGGAAAATATAATAACACGAAATTTCTTAAGAAGTATTTTTGATAGAGTGCCCCTGCTCGATAGGCAACCCATTCTGCGCTGTTGTTTGGCGGGAACACGAAACCTCAAGTGTCGATCCATCTACTGGATTACCCATATTGATATTCAGGATTACCAAAAAGTCTGATTATTACAAGAAAAAAACGATGATTCCAGTCAATTTAAATATATTCGCAGCAGACGTTTCGTCCTAAATTGTAAGGCCTTGTTTTTGTTTTATACTAATAATATTAATGTAATATATAATAATTGTAACTGATTGGTTGATGTTGACCATTCAAACACTGAAGAGGGCCTTACAATTTAGGCCGAAACGTCTGCTACGAATATATTTAAATTGACTGGAATCATAGTTTTTTCCTTGTAATGTTTGATTTATCCAGTGAATCCTGATTAATTAGTCTGATTATTCTAAAGCAGACGGTACAGGATTTACAGCAAACTATGTACAGCACATTTTGGCCCCTGAGGCAGGCTTATTCAGCATTGTGGACGCACGGCAGGCACCAAATGGTATTTGAAGGCTGCTATTTTTTTAGGAGAATAACCTACTGCAACGGCTGTGACCACCTATTTGGATCTTGAAAACTTTGAGAGCATGTACGTCGACTTGGAACGATAAGGTAGTTTAGGTGAAAATATATAAGCGATAATATTTTATATTTTATTTCTCATAAAGTTTTATGAAATTACTTTTCTTCTGGACATATTTTAAAGATGTTTCACCTGAAAATGAACATAAAGTTGAACACTCAAATAAGAACTTTAAAATGGAAACGCACGGTTCTGAATGAAATGACTTATACAACCTCTCTTATCCAGAAGTGATGTGTGCTTGGCACTTGTAGTATACTTAAAAGGCCAGTAAACTCATGTAAACCATTATTTACTCTCATTTTTTGTACACATTCTCTTTCGATATGCAATCACACCAAAATCGTAAAATCAAAGTAGCTGGTGATTTCACCAACTACATTTTTTAAAAATATTCATTGTGTTTTATGATATTTTAGTTTTTTATGACACATTATTTTATTTGAAGGGGTTGGAGCAGTAAAAATTTGAGACACACTAGCCCACATAAGTTCCAAGCTTTATTATCAAGGCATACACAGTAAGGTGCCACACTTTCATTCAAATCGTAATAATACCATTGGGAATAAAGAGAGTCTTGCTGTGACCGGGGTAACTTAACTCCACAAATCCTTAATTGAAATATTAGTTGTCTGTAAAATTAAAAATGCATATGGATACTAATATTAAATATGAACACTGAGATATGAAAAACCTCTTTCCAACCTGCATCATCATATTTTAAAATATTTGACGAACCCAAAACGACAGTTTTCGGCAGCGCCATCGCTATCACCAACGTACTACTATCGGTAGTTTCGATTCACAATACTAGTGGCGCTGATAATCTCATGGTTTGTCTTGTGCCGCTAGGTGTCTTACTATCGCCAGTAAATAAACGGACCATCACTATTCTATTCCTTGAACATGTCATGGAACTCACAACATTGCATTAGTGTGTATAGTATTTTGATGCAGTTCTTGAGTTGCAAGCCTATTGAGTGTGACGTGTGTAATGTGCTTGGTACTCGTAATAAATTTAAATAGGCAAGTACAATTCAGATATGTGTCAAAACTGAAGTTTGTGAATTGCGAGGCTACAGTTTTAACAGCTTATTACTGTGCCAGAGAACTGCTGTTTAAGTTGCATCGTGAATATATAATTACGAAGGATCAAGGAGAGCTTCACTTGTTGGGTGCGTAATACCTATTATATTTGTAACATTTAAACATTTCTCACACAGTCCAATCCCTTGCATTAAGTAGAGTTCTAATTCTCACTAGACGAAGTTAAAGAACTTTGTCACTTTTATGGCGCATTTGGCTCTCACCTTGACATTCATAATTTTAAAGGAAATAATTATCTACCTAAATAAAAATGGAAATATTTGGTATTTCAAATTCATTACTTTTTATGTATTCAAATGTTCTTTTATATGATATAGAACTCATCGAATTCATTTTATATCATTTCATGTTTCGCTGTCATTCTCTTTGTGCTGAGATGAAAGATTTTTCTATCAGTGTATGCCAAATACCTCTAACAGCATTTGTATTTAATTTAAACATTGTTCCAAGGAACATTCAGTAAAATAAGGTTTTCTCCAATGGTTAAATAAAGCTGTCAATTGAAACATACGAGCATTCCAAATACCTAGTCCTACTTGAGAACATCAGACCAAAGTATTTTGAAACGTAAATGTGAAATCCAAAACAAGACAATTATTGTTGTTGGTGTTACTCATTTGGCAATGCTTGATAAAATGATGAGCAGGGGAGATACCTAGTTCGATACGAAATGTTTTGGTTATGATCATCTAATAAACTCTTACTGGACTCAAAGGACTTCAGTTTTCTTTGTCTTAAGCAGTGAAAATTGTACCTTAAATTTATTTTATGATAAAATTCTTCTCAACATAGATAATTTTTTTCCTGTTACTTATCTCCTGTTGTTTCTTTTCTGTTATGTATGCTTTTGTATGATTTTCTTACCTATTACTTAGTGGAGAGATTTTTTATTTTTCTCTGTCTCAATTGTATTTTCTGCTCTGATTAAAAAATGAACTGTTAAGAATCATTACTTGTGTTTAATGAGTAAATTTAATTCAAATTGGAAGTTGAAAGTAATTTTATTTCACATTAGTTAAGGGGGCATGAATTAATAACTTTTGGAAAGGATGGAGAGTGAATCTAGTGTTTTGTGTAGTGTATGATGAAAAAATGTACTATATTTATTAAGGAATAGGTAATACTTTGATTTATTGTTTGGTTGATTAATCCCTGGTATCATTTTCTGTCAGAATTTTTTGTCAAGGATGGTACTATTTTTGCATTAATATATTTTTGGCAATCTTGACAATATGTTTCAAATTACTTAATCTTAGGAGACTAAGAAAGTTGGCAAGCATTTCATAACACAAACTAATGTTTATACTTGATTTTCTTGATGTTTTATTCTAGTATATGTTTTGAAGAATCTTACACAAAGTTTATACTAGACTTCTACTGATTTCTGTATTTGTGTTTTTTTGTTGACCTCGGAATTAGTGGATTAATATTTCCAAATTTGAAGTACTCTGGCATTCAGATGTACATTAATTTATCATTTATGAGATTCATGTTCGTTATTACTTCAATATTAACTTTCTAACACTGATATCGCACTAGGCCGCTTGAGTTCACTGGCGAGGATGTTAGCTGGTTTGTATTGTAATGCCCGGTGAATGTAAGTATTGGATTATAACTTAATTCAAGAAACAGGTGGACATAGGGATCTCAGGACATAAAATGTTATTGCTGTGCTTCTTACCGCAAAGACCTAGGGTTTTAGTTCCGACTGTGACAGGATTTTCCACACTAACCAGATAGCTAGGCAGAGTCCAGTCGCTGCCTGGTGTAGAATTTTAGGGGATGCTCTGATCGGTAGTTTTCGCCTGGTTTCCCCGATCAATACCAGGCGAACGACGGAGTGATACCCTAATAAAAGGGCCATGGATCGCGCGCGATCATTCCTTCCTCTTACTTGCCCTACCCTTTATATGCACTACACTACTACACTGCCGGGAGAGCAGTCGGAAACTTGAAGAATGCCCCCGCTGACGGTGCTCCGCAAGAGGGAGACACTTGGTAGAGAAAAACTGTCAGCTGACGTGTCGGTCAGGTGTAGGTCCCAGCATCTAGCGGGTGAAGATCACCGCCAGGTGAATGGAGATGTTGTATTTGTCACTGATATTTCATTTTCTTGGAGGCAACAAGTCTTGGGCCAATTACGGGACAAATACATCGTCCCTTTTCTACTAGCAAGCCTACACTTTTAAATACTAGCAGACGCGGCGCTATATTGCTGACGAGATGCACTAAATAGTGCATAGAAGGTTGGCTGGAGTTAGATCTAATTTTGGTCTAGCACATTTCTCCTAGTGTTTCCATTTTTACTTTTACATTCTTTATTTGCCCTACTAGCCTTTCATATTTATATTTCTTGCTACTTTATAATGTCTGCAACGTCAAATGTGTACTTTCACGTCAAATCCATCAGTGAATTAACATATCTACTAAAAAAAATGCTGACATAAAACATTTGCACGTCATATCGTGAATTCAAGTGTTCTGAAGGAAATTTTAAAATATATTTCGTGTTTCATTTGCACGATGTAAGTTGTTAATAAATATAGAAATCTTCGTATATTTCAAATTTTCCATAGCAGCCATATAACAAGGACTCGCTCAATTGTCAAGTAGATATTCTTTGGGTGGTCCATTCTTTCCTTCTGTAGAACTTCACAACTCCCCTCAGTTCCTTTCCCCCTCTCTCTCTTCCCTCTCCCTCTCCCCCTCTCCCTCTCCTCTCCCTCTCCCTCTCTCCCTCTCCCTCTCCCTCTCCTCCCGTTCCATCTCCTTCCACTCCCTCTCTCCCTCTTCCTCTTCCTCTGTCCTTTCTCGCTCTCACCTCATTCTATTTCACTCAATCTCTCTCGCGCGCCGTTTCACTGACAATCATTTACCCAGCCACTTCCGCCACCACTACTCCTCCACTGTACTCCCCCGCCACCCTCAATTCCTTTCCGAACTACCAACGACACTTCCCCCGCCACTACCACTACATCGTGTCCCCTCTGCCCTCCACCACCTACTTGCGGCGTAGGTGATGTAGCGTTTAGGATATCGGACTCTTAAACCAGAGATCGCAATTTCAAATCATGGCGCAACTGTGTATTTTTGAGGGAGAAAAAGCCATTCGTACGCCTTACTTTGTAGGGAAAGTAACGCCGGTTGTCCTATGTTGTACATTTAATGCATGTAAAAGGTTCTCAAGCATAAACGGCTCCTCTGAGCTGAATTTCTATCGCCTGTTTCGTCACCTGTGTTATACTTTCTTTCGCTTATAGATGGCGAAAGGAGCTTAGCAAAATGTGCGTGGTCAGAGGAAGAGTAGGTTTGGTGGTTAGAGTCCTCACCACGTTCACAATAATTGAATTGAATTGAATTGAATGGAATGGAATCGAATTGAATCGAATCTATTTGAATTGAATCGAATCAAATCTATTTGAATTGAATTGAATTGAATTGAATTGGTCATTAGTAAAGTCTGTTTACCCCGCTTCCGTCCCAGGATATTCTGATCGCTTTCTCGGTCCTGTTGTTGCCCTTGTCGCCCCCATGTTTCCGTAGCCTGCTTCCGCTGCGTGTTGGGCCCTTTGATATATCCCCGCCGCTCTCTCTTCACCCTCTCCATGTTCCTCTCCGCAAATTCCGCGACTCCAGATGGCTGTCACCACTTCGCCATGCTGTCTGCAAACCTCACCGCCCCGTTGGCCACAATCCGCTTCCAACGCCGACCTTCGGTTCACGAGGTTTGTCCTCATAACAGAACGTCTGAATCATGTAGTGACTTCTCTCTCTCTCTCTCTCTCTCTCTCTCTCTCTCTCTCTCTCTCTCTCTCTCTCTCTCTCTCTCTCACACACACACACACACACACACACACACATACTTCTGACTGCGAAGGCGTCTGCCGTGTTTTTTCATTGATTGATTGATGATTCCGGGCGTGGCAACGGCTAAGGCAATTAGACCCGTAAGTGTAGTTCATGTTTCCCCCGAGAGATGGTGGTGATCGTCCGGAGATAATGAGATTCGCCGCCGTGCTACCTGTAGGTTAGTATGGTTTTCCCCAACCAGGACTCTCTCACCATCGGCACACCGCTCCAGCCCGGACAAGTTCTAAGCTTCCAACCGGTCTCCCTTCATATGTGGTAGAGTAGTTCATGCATGTGTAAGTGCGGGTAAGTAAAGGTTGAGGTTAGGACACGGAAGAGAGAAGAAAGAAAGATGGCGTGCGGGCCCGTTTGCTAAGGTGCTTCTCCGGCATTCGCCAGGATTCATTACGGAAGACTGCTGACCAGGACAGGCGGCCACTAGCATTCTACTCCAGACAGCAACTGAATTCGAGCCACCTGACAAGGCAGTGTTGAAAATCCTGCCAGCATCCGGACTCAAATGTGGGATCTCCCTGTCAGAGGTACTGCAGTATCATCAGTTGATTCTCTGAGCCACTTCTCCCGGTAGTTCGCAGTATTGTCTCGGACGCTACTCAGCCGAATGACGACCCATACTCCGCATTGCTCCGTTCCTCCTCAACCCACCGAGCTCTTTCCCACCCGCGCTTTCGCTCTTCGCCCGTCCTTGTCCCTTTGCACCCTTCCCTCTCGACCCCTCCCGACCACTCCCTTCCCCCTCCCCGCCCCACCCTCCCATCCCCTCTCGCTCCCCGCCCTTTCCTCCTCCCACCCCCCAGTCCTCCCACCTCCCCTTCCCCCCCCCGCCACTCCCTTCCCCCCTCCCTGCCCCTTCCCCATCCCTCCCCATCCATCCCCGCCCAACCCCGACCCCTCCCCGACCCTCCTCCTTCCCTTCCTCTACCCTCCCCTTTCCCTCCCCCCTCCCTCACCGCTCAGCGCTCCTTGCTTCTACGCCAGTCCCCGGACTTGCCGCTCCGTTCCCGCCCAACAAACGCCTTTTCATCTCGCTTCCCTTTCATCTCGCCCCCGGAGATGGCAACGAGACACCCGGTGTGGAGAGTTCAATGAAGGATGGACGAGCTCTGCTCAGTATTGTGATGCGGGAGAGGCTGGGTTTAAGTGGTATTCTTTCAATTCCAATTTTCGTAATGAAAAAACAAAGAATTTTAGTGATTTTCATTCAATCTTTAGAATGATTCATTGGCTTCGGTATGTAGTTGATGGCATGTAAATATCACCTGATAACTATCAGAGACTCACACATTCATAACAAGGCATATGACTTCATAAAATACCATGTGTTCATAAAACAATCATGTGACTTCCAGTTTTTGTGGCATTGCAGACCAGCGGCGTTGTATTCCACTTTGTATAAACTTGTCTTTGCCAATGAAATTATCTGTACACTCTAAATCACTGCTTGAATAATCACTAGCATAATCAAACTCAGGACTCGTGTCATGTTCACTCTCGGCCACTAAAACTTTTTCTCAGAATCATTTCCAGCAACACAAATGAATCTGAAATTCCTCGTGTAATAATTCACATACTATCTGCTTTCAAGATAAATTATTCATCTCTGAAATGCTCCTAATGAAATACAAAACAAATTAGTTTAATTACATCAATAAATAAAAAAATACTGTAATAATTTAAAAAGATTAAAACTCATATTGGTACCCGCGTGGCGTTGAAAGTCCGCCAACGGACACTTTCCAACAAAAAAACAATCGTCTAGCCACTGCAGGAAATCTTACGTAACCGAATATCGATAAGGATATCTCTCTCTTTCTCTTTCTCACTCTCTGTCTCTTTCTTTCTATTTCTCTCTTTGTCTTTCTCTCTCTTTCTCCCTCTCTTTCTCTCTCTCTTTCTATCTCTCTCTCTCAACACGTCTTCTCTCTGTGGATTGACACTCGACTGCTTTATTACTGAATTTTTAATTATTATTTTCTATTCTAACGAAATACATTCTCTTTTATTCGGTACTTTGCGGAGGTTTTACTGATTGATTATAACAAGGTGGTGGTGAATACTCTAGAACGACAAACTCGTCTGTATATCGTACAGTACAAAACGTGTCAGAATAATTGAGCAGGAAACATTGTTTTATAGACTTTCAAAGTATTTAATGTTTTGAGGCGGTGAATGCTGATGAATATCATGAGAAATTGATGTGATTGTAATTTATTAAGGACTTTAATATAAAACTTAAAAATAATGTGTAATGTGGTGAATTTCGAGAAACAGTGATACTGAGTAAAATAATTTAAATGCTTTAATAACAAATTTGAAAGGATTACAGAAGCAAGGCCTCGTAGTCACATACAGAAAACAATGAATATTTGGCTCTCTCTATCCCAACCATGACTACCTAACAACCGTAGCACAACAGGTCGCTATGTAACGTCTAAGCATATTCGTCGATGGATTGATTCCGGGCGCGTTAACTACCGAGGTCATTAGTCCCGTAAGAGGAGTGAATGTTTCTCATTGGGAGGTGGCGGTGATTTTCCCCCAATGAATGGCGAAATCCGGCGCCGACCTACCGTCGGCTAGTGGGTGTTCCCCAATCAGGTATCTTCCACCAGCGGGGCACAGCCCCATCTGGGACAAGCTCTAAGTCCCCGAACGGTCTCCCGATATGTGTGGTAGTGTAGTGTATGTTATTGTAAGTGTGTGTGTGTGTGTGTGTGTGTGTGTGTGTGTGTGTGTGTGTGTGTGTGTGTAAGGGGTGAGGATAGAACAAGGAAGAGGAAGGGACGATCGAGCGCCGTCCGTGGCCCGTTTGGTAAGGTACTGCTCCGGCATTCGCCTGGTTTAGATCCGAGAAACCATGGAAAACTACCGATCAGAACTGCCGGCCGCTAGAATTCTCTTCCAGACAGCGACTGAATTCGACCTAGCTGAAAAACTAGTGTCAAAAATCCTGCCACCACGCTGTCGGGACTCTAACCCAGAACCTCCCGGTCAGAGGCACTGCAGTGACATCAGTTAATGTACTGAGCCACAGCTCCCAGTATATTCGTCGAATATATCCTCAACATATTGTCTAAATAATTAACTTAAAAAGTTTTTTTGACAAAAATGCTTTCAGTAAATTTTTAATTGTACAGATAACACATTTGGCTTTATTTCTTTAAAATAAGTACTACAATGCATTTCAAGAGAAGTTATTTTTTCCTAATTTTTCACATGGTTTGTTTTCATGCTTATTTCATAATCTTTAGAGAGTTTATGTATATCAGTCATCATATAACAACTTCAGGGCACAACGGTTCAGGCGTGACCCTTCGAAGGGTTTGGACATTCCTGCTGGAAGGGCTTTCCTCCTCGGAAGGAGATTCTAGAAGCCACTTTCGAAGATTTCCATTTTTAGAGGAAGCCGTGTTTATTTGGACACAAAAAGGATTTGGAAGACATCTACATAAATGAATACATTTTCTACGGCTTCGCTGTTGCGGGCGGGAAATTAGTTTCGGTAGCGCCGCCAAACCACCTTGTCTTAGACTTTAACTTGAGCCTCTCCAGGGATGTTATTCTTGGGTGTGTTTTAAATTTTTAATTGTTCTTCAACTTGGCATTCCACTTGCTGTGCATTCCGCGGCAAAGTTCTCCATACGATGCTGCATAGTACTAATAATTATAATTCCAGCCGTATCGCACAAAAATCCGTTTTATATTTCAATGCTGTTGTTCTCAACACGCTTTCTCCAGTCGTCCTTGAATATTTGAATTACTTTAAAATAGTTGTCACAAATTTCACTTTAATCCTTTAGATGAGGCAATGATTACAATTATAATCTAGAAATACTCTGTTCTATTTCTTCAAATATACTTCAAAATTGTTTAACGTGTACATTCATAATTTCAAATATCTACTTAAATGTGAGGCATATGCGAACTCGTTTCTTGATACGTCCGTGTTTCACGCTGTATTTGTCGAATCTCAAGGTTTACTACCGTGATTTTTTTAAATCTTACGCGACGACTTTTATTAGAAGAGTCTCCTAACATTGTTATCGTATAATTACATTGGTCTTGAAAGGGGCCGCCAAAATATTGATATTAGAAAGTAGCTGAGACCTTGAAATTTAATAACATTAAGAACTTTAAGAATTCTAACGGTTGTGTCTAAAAACTGTTACCAATTTCTTCAAACATTTTAACATGCTATGAGCCCTTCCATTGAGAATCGGGTTTTCTAGATACAGGTATTAAACTCAAGAAAGGAACCGTGACATTTCTGGTTCATCTGGTTCATTCTTCACAAAACCATTGACATTTTCTCTTTGCATGAGTTTCTCTGAAATATTAATCATTGTTAAACACGTAATTGATATTTATGCCTATGTTAGCAATTTCGTTTTTACTCGACATGTTACAAAATATAACATTTATCAAGTTATTTCTGTAGCATCAATATTTTTCAACCTAAGGAGACGCCTTCATTCATGATTCAACGTAGCGACCTGGCGTCTTTTATACAAAGGTGAAATGCAAGCGATGATTATATTGGCGCGCCCTCCTCTATATTTTCACACTAGCCGATAATCGCACATTAGAAACTTATTATGGTTACACATTAGATTATATTATTACACATTAGAAATTAATTAAAGAGTATTATAAGCAGTGGCCTTGCTGAGTAAAAGAGCAATTTACCAGGGAAGTGAAAAGGTTGGTTTCCATGAGCGTGAGAACAGCTACGCGTAACCAGCGACATATGATTCTGGGGCACCTTTAATAAACCTACTTTGACTATAAATACAGAATAGTGTTTTTTCATAAACCTTTATAAGTAACAAACTACAAGTTGTTAACATTTATTGTGCTTTTATTGTATGATTCGTCACATTTACATTCATGTTTTATAAAAAACATTTAATGATTGTCTATATGGCATTATTGTAGAACAGTAGTACCTCGGTATATTTAAAAACAATCAATCATTTTTTTACAATAAATATATTTAATTACATCATTAAATTCACAAAACTGCAATGTGTTACGACACAATTTGGCCGCATCATCACGTGATCTGAAATAAACATGAAGATACGACAATTAAAACTATAAAAGATGAAATAATGTCTACAACACCTCATTGGCATTCCCATAATTAAAACTATGTCTCAACATATTAAATTGAAAGTAAAAATTCAAAGTGTTAAAACCAGAAAATGTTTGTTTACAAGGTTTATCATTAATGATATAAATTATCTTCCTCTCCTACAGCAAGAAAACGTTGTTGACTCCATGTATATGTATAAAAGTCAAACCAAAATGCATTTAAGTAGAGAAAGAAGGAACATGAGAGTATGGTCAAAGCTCTCACTACTAAATTTAATTCCATTTTCCTTGGGATTTTTTATTTATAATTCTAATTTTTACATAAGGTATTTCTGAAGACCTTCTTTCTTTCATTAGATTAATTCACTCAGTTATTTAAAATGACAAACCCAATTTATTTGTATTCCTTTTTCTAGAGCGTTTCATTGTAAGTGGAGGAACTCACTTGGCCTATTTGTACCTTGGCCAAGTATTTTTATTTCTGTCAACGATAAACAATTCAAACAGTCAACAGTTCACAAATCAAGCATTGTGACCTACTCGAGATACCTTCAAAAATAATGTAATTAAAATAAGGAATTAAATGAAAGGAGTAATTCTGATTTGCGTTTATTTGTTGTCGATGAAGAGAGCAAATCAGGGGAAGCTTTGATGTTGCACGTGGTTAAGGAAAGCGAGAGAAAGCAGACGACCTGGGAACAACATCGAATCAATCGTCCTTAGTCGTATGAAAGGGGAGTGACACGCCGGCTATATCGGTCCAGCACAACAGTCTGGCCCAAATTCTTGCATTTCAGCAGCGTTGTTCTAGTGACAAATCTCCAACTCATAGAATTGTAGTTCACTATACCAATTATTAATTTCTATGTTCGTTTGCGAATTTTGAGTGTAAAATATTGATTGCCAGCTTTAGTGTCCGAAATATACAAGTCACAAATTCTAAGAAATTTTAAAAGTTAAAAATAGTTTCACAGAACCCGTATTAATCTTGTTCTTCATTCAGTAGAGCGAAATCAAGATAGTTTCATCAACAACCTTAAATTGATCATCTCACCTCCAACAACTATGGTATTTTTATGAATATGGTAAATCACTTTCAAATATACAACAAGTAATCAATAACATATTAACTACTAGCAATGCAATTTTGAGGTATTAAACATTTAATAGCCTGACACAAGAAAGCTGAAGTGTCACTATCTGTGCTAACAACAATATACAGGATCTTCAAGGGACAAATGCCTCTCTCAATGGCTGGATTCGATATTGCGTTACGTAAGAGATCTCTTTGTTCACCTTGGTCATCCAGGGTAAAATACAATCCCCATGTAAAACCTTATGTGTCTTTCTATTCATAAAAAAATAATAAATAGTCAGTGAATTAAAAAATACAAAGTGTTTTTTGATTTTTTTCTTAGACTGTAAAGAATGATAAAAGGTAACTTTAAAACTCCGGTTTTCCTTGTCGCACTCTGCGTAAGGCAAAACTTGGGCATTCGGAGGCAGTGGAGTGCACTTCCTCGTCCAGAACAACAGAGTGCGAAGGGCATAGCGGCGACCGCAGCTCGGCGGACGGTGGTGTTGGTAAACAAGCGATGGCGGCAGACGCAACGCGAGGAGGGCTGATGGCACGGAGTTGAGAAAGAGGAGCAGTGAAGAGAAGATATGGTTAACACATGTTTCTTTATCGACTACAGGACAGAACCCTCCAAAATAGAGGATTATCAGTTAATGTCAGAAAAAATGAAGGCGGTTTTGAAAAAAGAGCGCTGAATTACTAAACGCAACTTACATCCCTATGCAAACCTCTTTTTATTGACTTAAGTTCATTAAAAGGGTTAAATCTTTGTATAGTCAATTTTAACTTAAATACTTTATTGCGATATATCTGATTTCTGCGAAATATATTCGTGAAATTCAGAGCAATTTAGTCGTTTAAAATTATTCTTTGACGGAATAATGCCAGTCACCAATTCAATTTGCTGTTAGCTGACAATTCCTGTTCAAAGTCAACTCAGCCGAGATAAGTGTCATGGGGAAAGGGTCTCTACACCACATGCGGGGAAGTGGAAGGAAGGTAAAGGGCACAAGGTGCCCTTCGAGCCGTGATTTTCATCATTAATGATAAACCTTGTGAATAAGATTTTTTCATATATTAACACATCTCATGTCAATTTCCAATTCTAATTTTAATTTATTTCGTTGCTTTTGTATTTTTACTGTAAACGGTCTATTCTCTCAAAGGCCTAAGGCGGATGAGAGGGAGCAATAAGAATAGGAATTAACCAGATTATGTCGAACAGCAGTTTATTGAGATGGTGTTACTTACATTGGCACCCGACGCAGCCCAGCTTCGTCCAGAACTATTCTCCGGAAGAGACTTTGCAGCGACCATCGGACGGTTTGGCGACACTCGAAGTGAACGCAGGTCAGAGGAGAGGGCGGGTAGCTTCTAGCAGAACCCCGGAGGGTCGATTTGAACTAGCGAGATGGAGGAGTGTCTGCAGGACCAGTTAGGGCCAATCTGAACCTACGGACGGGTGGAAGGATGCTGGAAGGGCCAGTTGGGCCGAACTGAATCGACTGGGGGTGAAGGAAGATCGGCAGGACTAGTTTGGGACGATCTAAACAGTGGGAGGAGTGGAAGGTCCGTGCATAAGACCGACGATCTAACGAGTAGCATTCGCCCCCCCCCAGTGGAGGTCAATCTGTTATATAGATCTTTACTGCAGCGGTCGATATTTGCATTATAATCTGGGATAGCGAAAAATATACTCAAAGTTTCAGTCGCTCTGAATGTCAGTCTGGGTGCTTCGGCCACCAAAATAAGTCTCCCACATCTCATTGCAAGCCAACGTCTCAAGATCATAAATATTAACTTCAAGAAACATGTTCAAATTCAAAAGCTGGCCACAACATTTTACATAGTCAGTAACAAGCCATTTTTCCTTCGAAAACTAAGTACATATTTGAATATCATTTATATGCACCATTGTACATAATTAATTCATTCATACAAACGACACTTTCAAAAAGGGGGCATTTCGGAAATATGAGGAAAATCCCCGGTTTTCGGACTGAAGGTTAAAAAAAGGAGAACATGTTCAGGATTTACCTAACAAAGGGGAACCACTGGAGGAGAGAAAGGGGGAGGGGCCGTCGGGTCAGACTCGTTGCGAGGGGGAGAGGGGCAACGAGCGGGAAAGGGCAGTAAGAGAACAGGAGTGGGGGCGAAGAGAAGCACAGGGTGGGAATGAGAGAGAGGGGGAGAGAAAGGGAGGAAAGTAATTCCCTTCGTTCTTCTCTTTTTTCCACTAAATTTTCTTCCATTCTCATTTTCTCCTCTGACTTTCCATCTTCCTTTTCTTCCCGTTCCCTTTTTCCTACTTCTTTTCCTTCTTTCTTCTTCTTTTCCTTTTCTATTATTTCCGTCTTCTTTTTTCTTATTTATTATTCTTTTCTTCTCTTCTTGTTTCCTCTCCACTTTCCCAACCTCCTTCTCCCCTTTCCTCCTTTATACATTTTATTCCTTCTCCCTTTTCCTCCCTTCTCACTTCTCCATTTTACAAACTCCTCCTCCATTCTTCTTACTTCTTCTCTAACTTTTAGTTCTCCTTCCTTTTCCCCCTTTTTCGTCCTCTTTTTTCTTTTCCTCCTTCCTTCTCCCTGACCACTTTTCTTATGTTTCCTCTCTACTTACTTTATCTCTCTCCTGTTTTCTAATATACTTTCTTCTCAGTTTTCTCCCTTCTGTTTTCATCTTTCTTCCCTTCTTTATATTTCCCCCTCTTCTTTTCCCTTTTTTCTTTAATCTTATTTTTTCCACATTTCCTTTCTTTTTCCCTCCATCCCCCTCCTTCTCCCTCTTTTCCTAGATTTTCTTTTCCTTTCCCCTAAAATTGTATTTTATAATTTTGCTCGCATCTCATCTCGCTAAAGCAGCTTTTGTTGTATAAAAACTTGCAAAAAATGCCCCAACAGTCTAAGAGAATAACTCAATCAAGAAACACGGTATGAATTTTACAACCTAATTTTATTGAAATATCATTGAAGAAATCATGAAACACATACCTTTGTTTGAAGGTGTTGCTTTGGCATGCATCATGGGCAACAAGTGAACGGTATCGTATTTAAGAGATGGTTATTCATGTTTATTAAAGTGTATATGTTCAAATGTGATTCTTGATCGCATTGTTGAATACTATTTTCTATCTGAGAAATAATTTGTCTGTTTTTATAATTGCTGACCAAGACCGTCATCATCCTACCAGAATATCTGCTCCATTCAGTCAATATTGAAACACTCCAAATGACTTTCAATTACTTGTTCCTTATTTGCGGATTTTTGCAAATGTGTGCGTACCACCAGTATTATTTTTTAAAATATACACTAACTTTTTTCAGAATATCTGCATTAAACCAGTTTACGTTCTTCGGGCCGACATATTGATTTCATAACTGAGCCAGAATTGCTATCTTTCCTGCAACGTCACTAACCGAGAGCTCCTGGGCTCCGAATCCCGACGGCTGGAGTATTCTCGACACTAACTATATCGAATTAAGCCGCTTTCTAGCAGCCTTCTGCCCTGATCGGTGGTTTTTCGTGGTTTCTTCGATCAACACCAGGCGAATGCCGGAGCATTACCATAACAAACGGGCCACGGACCGCGCGCGATCTTTCCCTTTTCTTCCTTACCCTTTCCTCACCTCTTACTTACCCCTACACTTACCCACAGAGCTTAGTGCTTGTCCCGTCTGGGACGGTGACTCGCTGAGTGGGAGATGTTAGGAGAGGGAAATCCCCCTCAAGCGGACGAGTAGATCAGCTCTGGATTTTGCATCCAGCGGGTGTGGCGTCATGGAGAAAAACACACAGACATTTACAAGTATGTACAAGTTTATTTACACGTATGTACAATAACTAAATTCTGTTCCGAAACTACACACATTTTGAGTATTTCCCTGTGGATACCCCACATAGCTAGGGAGGCCCGGCCTCCACTGACGCTTCTCCCGCGCCACTACCGTGACCTCGTCACCCGTGCAAGAGGCACGACACGCTCCAGCCTGGGCGTAAAGTTTTGCGCATCGCGCGAAGTTTCCAGAACAAAAACCTCCGTGTGAGCTCGTCGGCTCGATTTTATACCTAGAGTGTAGCCGTCACGTGCCCGTCCTAGGTGTAGGAGGGAGGCTCGCGTTTACCACGTGACCTTCCAGGTCAAGCTGGCTTCCACTTGATCTAAATATATCCCAACGCCGGGGCACCAAGGCTATTCAGCCCGTAGGTATGCGATACTTCCGCTCCTCCTCCCACCACGGCCGCCAACGTGACGCTACACGGGAAGGTATCACCGCCCCTTCCCAGGACAAAATGATTCATCACACTACCGGGACTAATGGCCATAGCAGCCGACGTGCCCGTAAACATCCGTCAACCTTCCGGTCACAGACTCTTTGCTGGTGTCGAATTGCCGAAGCTTGGTCTATTGTATTTCGGGTATTCAATATATTCCATCCAATTGAAATTTAAAATTAGTTATTTCTAGACAAATTAACATTAAATCTTCAATGTATATCATTTTCTTTCCATTGTGATGGAGAACTTCGATGCTTACGTACGACAGGTCTGTAATAACTTGCCAAGAAACAACAGTTGCGAATGGAATAATTTTCTCTTTATGCGTGTGTTTTCTTAATTTTCAATAGAATACAATGCAAATAAAGTTACGGATGGAATCCCTGGTTGTAACAACTAAATCAAAACAAACTATTCTAAACGCGGCGTAAACTTGAATTATCTCCTCTGTGACTTTCAGGTTGTCACTTCAAAGTGCAAACGTACTCATACATACAAACGTGCCTATTGAACACATTGAAATTTATGAAACATTGAGGCCGAAGTTGTCTGTTCACCTTGTTTATTGATTTACGAATCAGTGGTTTTTGTCAAAAATGACTTGCTTAAGGGCGGGAATATATGTTTTCAGAAAATGCCGATGTCTATTACTATAACACTCGACGTAGAAATCATATTCATCAGGTGACAGTATAAACAGCTCATTACAAAAAATTTACATACAATACATGTACATTATTTTACAACACTTTGCCAGATGACAATAAACGATTAAATTCGTTAGACAAGTTTAAATCTAAAGTGAAATAGTTTCTGCTACATAAATGTTTCTATACAATTAGAGACTATACTGAGCATCACAAGGAAAGTAACATTAATTTTAACAATGATACTTAATGCATTATTTACCATTTGGACTCTATAAATGTGTATAAACAACCTGTAACAAGTATTGTACTGCAGCCTCCGGGTCAATGACCCCCATCTCGATCAGGTTTTTTCGTCCAGTTTCTCTGATCCATTGAGCAAATGCAGAGATGGCCCATTATTTTGCTTCTGGACATAAATGTAACTTCATTATCTGTGCACGTCTTCTAGAATTCATTGGTAAATATAGTTATTCAAATAATCGTTTCCATGTTGTTACGGTAGGAAGTATTATTCCTTGACGAAGGATATCATAGATAAGAGCCCAAAATGTATTGCTTATTTATCCTTGAAAATAGATTTTATTACATGAGAGCTTTTTTTAAATTCAAAATTCTTGTGGTATATGACTTAGTGTAGGGATCACAGAATTTTGAAAATGTGCACCGAATTCACTTCTCCCCATTCCACGTCATACGCAGTTTTCACTGTTTTTTGACGTAAAATAAAGTATAATGGTAAAAAAGTTCATAGTTATGTGATACCATAATGTGTTTTTCTTTCTGTACAGAAATTTAAATAATTATATGACTACTCCGTTGGATAAACGACATTTATGGAACTGTGGTTGAAACTGAACCAGTGACTTACAAATTCTTAGGAACACAGTATTTCACAGCATGGTTGCATGAACGTAGGATAATACATCCTCTTTCAAAATAGTGCCAATTTACGAAAATTGTTTTTACAACACCATTTACTACTCCAATTTATGTCTCCTTCCTAAATCAGGCAAATACGTTTGCGTCTGAAAGACATTTTTTGGCGCATTTACATCAGAGACTGTAGACTATTAACTTAAACGCGTCAGCTTACAGCTAACGAGTAGGAGAGCGTAGTTAAAAGTGCGGTGAGAGAGTGGGGTCTATTAGAATGGTGATGTTTATTCATACGTATTTTGCATAGCTAACCATTGCAGGGCCGATGCTTGCTCTGAATTCCCAGCAAAATTAAAATGCGTGCATGCGCATATGCAGAACGTCCCTCGCCAGGCAATAAAAGTTTCCTCTTTCGACGCGACTCATTCGTAGCCAGCCATCTGCTTGTTTCGTGTCAGTACCAGTAGCCGACATCTCGCTGTTAACGATGGCATCACTTTGCGTCAGCAGGCAGAAATGTTCGTTTGTTTCCTATTCATTGATTAATTTAGATGAACAATTATTTAAATGTGTTGTTTCTTTTGCTGACGGAGATCAATTTTATAATACTGTCTAACAAAATATGACTAGGAATATTATGCTATACATTCAACCAAAAAATTTACTTTTCGGCATAATGTTCCTCTGTTGTGAATATTGTTATAAAATGAAATAATAATAATAATAATAATAATAACAACAACAACAACTTATTTTGTTTTAATCTACATCTCGTTAGGTGAGAAATAGTACTGGTGGTATTTGAATTTAGGTAAATTTTCAAGACGATAAATCTTTGAGAATGAGAACTGGGTTTGGAGGAGTAGAAAAAAAATTGCAAACTATAAAATAAAACCAGGTTTCTCTATGTCGTAATTAAAAAGAAATTATATTTGTTATGGTATAAGATTTAATTTTTTTAATATTGATGAAAAAGTAACTTAGTATTTATCATATAAAATATCCAGGTTTTTGAAATTTATAAAAATTGAAAAAAAAAAAAGAAATTTGATATTGAAATTTTAACATTCTTTCAGTTCTCATACCTCCCGTAAGATATATACCTTCGACGTATCCTTTTGTGTTTTAGTATCATTTTGGCAAAATCCTTTTTGAGTTATAATATAAATATTTTGCTGGATTGGTACTGATCAAACGCTTAATGTGAACAATTTTTCCGCATTTATCTAAAACTATTGGCGAGACGGTACAAATACAACAGGCAATTCTCTATATATTTCTTTACAATTTATTTGTGTAAAATAAATAGTCGAATATTATTTTGTTTTTAAAGTCAAAATTATACGATCTTCTCTCTACCGGGAAAGCTCAGCTCAGAGCTTGTCCTTCCTGGGCCGATGCTCCGCTGGTGGGAGATATCTAGTCGGGAAATATTGCGACAAAAATTTCGAAATTGTTTTGCAATTTTCAAAAACTCATGGATTTTAACGAGATCAGCGCCGTTCTTTTGAGCTTCCTTTACGTTATGAAAGGGCAAAGTATAATAAAAAATTGGAACCTTTTCGAACAAATTTTGAAAATGCTTTTGAGACTTCAAGTATCCTCAAAATCAAAATATCATGTTCAAACTCAGAAGACATTGTGTTCCTTCAATTCGATTGAAGAATATTAGGAATAAAATCGTGAATATCAGGAAGACAACTATTTGTGTGATATCATTGGCCGAATACTAATGTTTTGCCCGGCAATAAGAGTTTTTCTGTCAAAAATTTACCGTTTTCAGCGTACGATTACAATACTTTTTCTTCTTTTGAAATAAGGTGTGTGTTAATACGATGTAAGGTGTGACAATCCCAGTTGGTTTTTCAATGCGCGATTCAAGCTAATGACCCTTTGCTGCGACCTTTGGTCTCCTTAAAAAAGATAAAACTAATGCTGTGCAACATCTGATTCTCATTGTATTTTACGCTCACATTATCTGTAAAATAAATTGTATTATTATTTAAATCGACTATTCAGCGAGAAGACTCCCAATCTTAATGTTTCTAGCAAGCCGATGATCTTCACATAGAATCACACCAAAATCATTATATATCTAATTTTTTTCTTTCATTTATTTTCGTCCAAGTATTTCATCGAAGAAAATTTTAATCGTCTCTTCAATGCAAAAGAACTTCAGAGAAACAGATAATTGCTCTGTTTTTGTTGGTTGTTTTTTCTCTATTTGCTCATCATAAATTTTAAATTATTTATTTATTTCATAAAAAATGCCACCTCTGCTACTAGCTCCGAAGCATGAACCTTCTTTTCATCCAAGAAAAGAAATAGTTTTCTCTTGTTTAATAAACTACTATGAATACATTTCTGACTTTAACATACATTCTTTTTGCTAACATACACATTGTTTAAATCAATGTGTGCCAGTTTAATTACTGCTTAATGACATATTTATTTATATTTCATAGTTCAACCCATTAGCAATAGAAAACTTTAAAAAATGTATTACACTTCATTCTAATTCAACCTTTTCACAATCATTTCTTCACGAAGCAACTTACAAATGAAAAAAAGTTATATATTAGGAAATTGTAAATGTTGGAAGGACTGCCAATCTACCTCAAGTTGTTATTCAAACCAATAACAATCTCCCGTTACCTCCTGTATTCCGAGAGACCTTACACCGGGATTGCCAGTTGGACAGCGCTTCCACGTATCCACGGCTGCGGTAGACGCTGCACCAGTCGAGTGTGATTTGCCGCTACACTGACCTGCATCGACGATAGAATGTAAACACCACGCACTCCATCGAGGCCATCACGAGGTTTCCCATAGACACCGTTCTCAGAGCCTCGCACTGGAATGCAACATGCGCGCTTGTTGGACAAAAAAGATGAATAACATTTCTGTTGAATGTATATCTTTGGCCAGAAAACTCTTTCGACTAATCTTTGTTCTCTCTGTCTTTATTTCACACGTAAGTGAAATTTGTTTGAATAACTCCACTTTATTATTTGTGATTGCATGCGCCTTCAGCACCATCATCTAAGTCACATGTAGCCGCATGTCTATTTATTTACAGTAAAAATAATTAAAATCTTCTTGTAAACTGCGTGTGGACTAACACCGTCAATTCACCATTTCATGAGCTCTGAAATCTCTACCCTCTCTCCGTTAGTCATTTGAGTTGAATGATTAAAAAAGTGAGGAAAGCGTTTTTGTATCATATTTCATAATAAGGCATATTGGCACTTGTGCAACAGTGGCGGTTTCTCAGGGAAAGAAAATAAGGAACGTCTTCTTCGCATATTTTCTTCGTCTGGATTAATTACCAAATAAAATATTGGCTTTGAGGTTTGAGTGAAAATGTACAATTTTTGAATGGATAACTCACTACCACAGTTCTTGTCTCCACCAACGCAAATATTCTATCTTTGAGAAATCAAGGTAAAATGCTGTGTATTGTTTGAGACAAATACTTCAAACGCAGATATAAATTTAATATATATGGACTTCCTTCACTGGGTAGTAGCTCTCAGAGTTCACTGGGTAAGGGTATTAATTTTCAGTGAAAGACGTTTTAAAAAATATTGTGAAAAGATTTGCTTTCTACATTCACTTGACAAACATCATGACATATCACTTTTTCTTTTACGTCTTTATCAGAATTTCTTTTCCAATATATTCTGACAATGCTTTATATCAAGTATGCCATTAGAAGCTTCTCTTTTACCATTAAATGCAGTTCCTGTTTTCTTTGCAGATCGTATTATGGTAGTTCATTGCGATGGTTAGAGCCACTTCTCAAGAGCCTTTTCTTTTCTTTTTAAATCGAAAAGTGAATGTTGTTACCTGGATTCTGTGTGTGGTCTACTACAAGGTACCACTGTGTAAAACATTTTAAACCCAATTTGCCTGTACAGTGAAGATAAAGAGAACAGTGTCACAGGTTGTCACTGTCGAATATAAAATTATTTTTTTCAAACTGTGACTCTGTTCTAGCAGAAAGTGTTATACCCAACGCCAATTTTTTGCACCCTTTTGTTCTAAGGCCTCTTGCAATAAATAACAAAACCTTTCTTTACTGGGAATATTCTAAATTGTAAAGATATAACAAGAGAGCTTTATTTTAAAATATAACAGAGTATTATTTCCACAAGTACAGGAAGAACTGACGGTAGGTCACAAAAAAATGAAGAGATATACCATGTTCGTCCCTTCCCGTGAGATGCCCGATAGACAAGAACATGTAGCAACTTATTTATATATGTGTATTCTCTGTTGGTGGTTGCAAGGTATAAAACTCATGTATATTTGTTTCAAACGGGTTCAACTGCATCAAGGTAGTGTAATAGTATCTGACATGTTTTTGGTAGCTTTATGTAATAGTGCTTGCATCTTTCTCATTTTGAATAGCCCTAATAATGGAAATATATTTTCCGAAACGTTGGCAAACAACCATGTTTTAAATGATTTTCCTCCTACAAGCCCCGTTAACCTGACTTCAGTATATTGTACTCGTATGAATAGAGACAAACTTTTTACAGGCTCTTCTTCAGCATTGCCAAAGTGTCAATGTAAAGTCTGGCAAAGATTAATACAACACAAATGTGTAAAAAAAATTTAAAAATGTTGGTAGATGCTCCACGAATGTTATTTTTCACCTGTGGGTAATATACTAAGCTAGAAAACAGAAGTGGTACTGCAGAACTAGTATCTATTACATTCATCAGTTGCCAGTAGCAGTGCTTAAGAGAAAAGAATTAATCTATCAGCAACATACTGTAAACAAAATGAAAGAAATTATAGAATTTTATTAAAATTTGAATCAATTACATTAACGTTCATCTTAAACACCGTGGTTTATAAGAAATTGATCTTTATTTACTTTCAAAAGGGTAGGATATGAAGAAAGCCCGGGAAACGCAAAGTATTTTGCTAGTGTGTTATATAATTACGAGTCTATTGTGTTATATGTGGTTTCCTTGTGATAAGGTGTTGTTGCAGACACCTGAGAATGATTACTGCTCATGTGCTTTGTAAATATTTGTATTGGACAGTAATTTTTTCATATTCTCAAACAAATATTTTTTCAACCATTAATTCGCCAATAAAGAGGGGAAACAAACGATTTCGTTATCAACTAAGGGAAGATTTTATAAATCATGTAGATATAATTTATTCATCAATCGTAGTACAATTTATTTCAGTAATTTATAGTAATCAGAACAATATGATGAGTTTTTACTGAATACGTACGTGGTTTTGACAGTCGTACGGTGAATTTATATACAGTGCTAAAGAAATAAGCAAGAAATAATAAAATAAATCAATATTGATAAAATATATAATAAAAAATGATATAAATGCACATAGTAATTGTATTTCTGTAGGAAAAAGTTAGTGGTTTAGTTGTAGAACAATAAGCTTGATTAAAATTCATAAAGACGTGTTTGCGGATTGCATGCGCGAAAGTGAAACATATAATGAATGATATACATGTTGATGCTAAAACTCTGACAGACTGGATGAGTTTTTGCAGGTACGGGTTTTACAAGTCTAGACGCAAAGTATACGTACCTTTGAACGACCAAGAAATTATTTTTGAAAGTGGTGAGAGAACATTTGGCAAGACAAGTTGTAAAAGAGGTAAAATAATGAGATATGTTAATCTTTCTATCATTCTAATTCAATTCATTTGCCCCCGACATCGTTATGCGTTGACATGCCGTTCGTACGAACTGCAAATTTCTGGAGATTCTCCAGTAAAATTTTGTATTGGATTATACACTATTTCTGCAATAACCAGCTTTTTTTCACAAAAAATATAACATATCATTTTACTCAAATAGTATTTTATAACTTAATGATCGACTTTGGCAACAACAAAAAGTTTAAATTATGTAATAGTCTTGAACCGTTTTTATCTTTTTTATATTTTTTCAGCTCTGAAATCTACTTTGATTTCTTTGCGCGCATTTTTTTTTCTCTCGGGCGCTTTCTTCTTTCTCTCAGACGTTCTCCCGCGCCATACTTCCACAGCGGGACAATTCTTCCTTATTCCATCTGTCAGTTTGTTCTAATTCTAAACCTGTTGTACAAAGTTCATACTATCCTTATATTCGTCGCTGACGGGTGCCTAATCCCAAATACTATTTATTTAATTGATTGATTTTTTCGTGTTTCCGGGCGCGTCAACTACTTTGGTCATTAGTCCCGCTAGTGTAGTGAATTTTTTTCCTCGGGAGATGGCGGTGATCTTCCTCCGTTGGATGGCGATAACCGGCGCCGACCTACTGTCGGCTAGTGGGGTTTTCCCCTAACCAGGACTCTCCCACCAGCGGGGCACCGCCCCAGCCGCGACAAGCTCTAAGCTCCCGACCGGTCTCTCGGAATATATGGTAGTGTAGTGTATGTTAGTGTAAGTGTGTGTGTAAGGGGATAGAATGGGACAAGGAAGAGGAAGGAAAGATCGCGCGCGGTCCGTGGCCCGTTTGTTAGGGTGCTGCTTCGGCATTCGTCTGGTGTTGACCGGAGAAACCACGGAAAACTACCGATCAGAGCAGTCGGCTGCTAGAATTCTCCTCCAGACAGCGACTGAATTCGACCTAGTTGAAAAGCTAGTGTCGAAAATCCTGCCGCCGTCAGGACTCGAACCTAGGACCTCCCTCTCAGAGGCGCTGCAGTGACAGTTGATGCACTAAGCTACCGATCCCGGTCAAATACTATTTAATATGTTATGACGTTTGTCATCTAAATTTTCTTTCTAGAGTTCGAGCCTTCGTTCTGTCTATACACTCAATTGAGATGTCTCGTTCACTCTTGTTTTTTTTCAATGTTCTTGTCTAGGCCACCCGTATGGTGCTGGCATATGCCACCTGTACTTTTCATATCGCCTGTGAGTGGACTTCCAGTTCTTGGGCACTTACAGTCCTTTCTTTGCTATATTAAAATAATAAATTAAAAATGACTATTTTATGATACTGAAATATGATGTATGAATGCTGTTTTTAAATATTGTTGAAAATAGAAGCACAGAGGTGATATTAGATATTATTAAAACTTTTGTGAAGTTGGGTTTCACCGTGATCTCTGATGATAGATATCACATAATAATCTAAAACAGGAAGATTGACGGCTCTTTTCCTTCAACTATTCAGCTTTTCAAAAACACCAGCACTAAAAGCACTTGAAATATAATTAAACGTTAATAGCTTTGGAAATGGGTTAAAGTTTATTATTCAATCTCGTATCGATATGAATACACGTAGAGAACTAAACTACAAATCCGGAAGAAGTATGATTCAAATTCTTATATGCGTTCTTCGGCGGATCAAAATTTTCTTAATTTATCAGCTGATAGTTTCCTCAAAACTTTTGTTTTATAATGATTTTTTCATTAATTAATGACAAAAATATCATTCCTAATAATAATTGTTACTAAACTCTTTATTACAGTTTGCAGCAAAAATTGTGTGCGATTGTTTAGTGAGTGCATCTCTGCAACGTTGAAAAACATCCAATTAAATATGTGAATATTTAAGTTTGCTTCTCACTGGGAAATTAAATCATTGCAATGCATATTGGGTTGTGATTTGCTTTAACTACGCTATGGAAGTTTTTATCAGTTCCAACAGATAAACCAACGAAACGAAGTCACTGAAACGGAACACTGGTAATGAAATTCAGTTATTACTTTTGACGCAGATGGAAATGCACGCTGTATTGGCGTATTTTTGTAATTTCACGTGCGGTAGGTAGTGAGGATTTTTTTGCCGTTAAATGATATATTTTCAGCGTTTGCGGGATAGACTCATTAAAGTGAGAGATGAATTTGATGAAATTTACATTCCGAAGGACTTGATAACATAAAGAGGAAGATCTCAAATACATCATTTCATTTCAAATAAGGAAGCTTGTAAACAATGTGATTTACAAGAAATGAATAGATAGAAATGAGAGTTCACAAACGAAGTGAATCATGCACGTCATGTGCACACTCCTTTCATTCCGGTCAAGTTTCAAAGCTCTTCAGTCCCACGAATGAATTTTTCCTTCCCTATAAATGTACTGAAATCTTAAATACAGTCAAAATGTACTACATTTACTTTCATTATAATTCATGAAAGCAATTCTCTATATGATTTTTATTTGACGGATCTGGTATTTCAATGAATGAATTAATAATTACTTAATAGATACTAGAATAAAAACAGAAAATAAATATTTTCCAAATGAAATATACTGTAACATGCAATATAAATTAATACTAAAATATTCAAACCATCCACAAATCACGTACAAAAAAGAGAAAGTCGGCAAAACCGAGTCACACACATTTTTCCTGTCATATTGATGTATTCATAATCCTCAACTTTTGTATGTTTATATTAATATTTTCAGAGAGGATTCCATATCTGAGATTATCTATTCAAAATATTAAGGTACACACTTCTTTCAATATCATTAGACATTTAAGGTTTGGTGGAGGCTTCAAAAAGTTACTTCGGCATCAATGTTTACAGTAAGTCTCTAACTGATATTTAAAACTGGTGGTGCTACAGAATGACACAGACTTTCTTGTTGCAATGTTTTCTAATTTCCTTGGTGTGGACTGGATTTACGGTGTGTCACATCCTCTTGCCAGCTGCCAATTATAGCTACGTAAAGTACATTTTATGGAAATTTCTCTACTTTTCGGTTTCGTAATAGAAGAACCGAAATATTACTTTAAGAATACTGAAGAAGAGTAAAATCTCGTTCTAAATAGCAATTTTTATGATGTAATGAATTTATTCTGCCAAAAAGTCGCCCTTTTTCGCGCAGCTTTTTACTTTACACTTTATACTACGTATATTACTCTGTACATAAGTACGTATAAATCGTGCACTTCTCCGATGAAATTTTTCTCAATTAATAAACTACGATTTATTTTCTTTTAAATGCTTCAAGATGCTTTATCAGCTTTCGTTTTGAGGCACTTTATTTTTTAGTAATATCCTCTTTTTCGGTCATGGGCTGACAATATAAAATTTTCTCTGGAGAAACGTCACTTTTCGTGGCAATATTATGATTATTTCACTTTCCCATTTATGTTTTAGTGCTTATTATAGAACTTCTTTATTATTTTTTTAACTTCCTTTTGTACTACATATATTCGAATGAATAGACAATACAATCGCTTTTAAGATAACGGTACTGACTACTAGGTTATCAGCTACTACACTACTAGAAAATAAATTTTGTTTTGTGTAGAAAACTGTTGCATTTCTCTCTGGAGACTTAAAGCTAGCGCTTTCCGCAGCCGAACTCTCTTCTTAGACTCCAACTAACCACTGGTTGGTCAGTCACTCGCTCATAAAGCTGGTCCACGTGCTGCCTCGGCCGGACAAAATTGAATTGATAACAAGCATTAAGTGTTCTATAACGACCCCTGCGCAACGAGTTCACCCTTGTCGGATCTTACAACAGTCTTAAGAAACAGCAATTGGTAATTCTTGGTGGCTGACTACCTTGTACGTCTTCTGTGGCTCTTTCTATACACTGGGTACAGTACTGATCCGGCGCGACCTCGAACAACCCTTTAGAGAGGCCAGTACCTTGCCGTTTCACGCCGCGGCCACAGATCGACATCCTCAACAAATGGCACTTTGGCTCTCCTCGTATTATTTTATTTACGTTCACGGTACCAGAACCGTCGAATTGATACGAACTCTAAAGTAATAAATATGTTTCACTACTATTCGTGTCTCTTCAGTGCTCTCCCGAGACACAACAGAATTCATAATCAAAATAATGACGTACGATAACAAAACATTAGCACAGCAAGTACATGTAATGTTTCAAATACACAGGACTTCAAATAAAAACAGCAAGGATGTCCGAGAATGCCCTTTATCAAACGCAGATCTTCACAGACTGTCTTAGAAAAAATATTGACCCACTCAGTTCTACCAAACGTCAACGCCTGAAAAATCACATAAAACCTGTATTTCTCGGTCTTGTTGACGACAGTGAACACTTATTAAATGAGAAGACTTCAAAATGTAAAACTGCACAACAGATTAACTGATTATCTCAACTATACTAAACCCTCGATTCCGACTCGTAGCAAAGTCACTAATGTTTGCGTTCTTGTCCCAGACGTAAATAAGATGGTGAAAAGTACAAACGGAATCTCAAACCACTCTTACATTAATTTTCAAGTGTAGCTAACATATTTATTGAACGTGCACATAAAATGAAATTCTAAACTTACTATTTTTTTGTGATAAAAATTCAAGGGAAGGAATCGGGTAGGCAAAAAAGAGGGCATGGGGAGAAAAATCGACACTCAGTTGTCGGCGCTACCAGAGGGACGTTCGTAGAGGAGAGGCGGAGGGGGGGGCGATCGACGCGAGCGAGGACGTGTGCGACTGACAGCTGAATGACGGGTGGCGCGAGGGGGGCGTCCCCCTCGTTAGGAGAGGGGGAACTGCGGGGAGGAGAGGGATTTACGAAATAGTTGACGAGATTTCAGTAAATTTTAACACTGGAACATTTTCAAATGGAGTGAAATGACAGGTGATGCAAGGAAACGAAATAGTTTTACGTTGAATTGACCTCCCTAATAATTGTTAGAAAAATAATTTAGAAAACGAGATTTATTCTATTAGTTTTGAAGCTTAACTCTGCACCGTGCGCACGGGCAGTCTTTGGTCCACCCGGTGACCACCCTTGAACACATTTGTCGGGATTGATTGATTGATTGAATGATTACTAGTGATTCCGGCGGCAACTTCTAAGGTCATTAGTCTCGTAAATGTAATGCATGTCTTTTATTCGGGAGGTGGCGGTGATCTTGCCTCTCTGGATGGCAATATCTGCCGCCGACCTACCATTGGGTAGCAGGGTTTTCCCTAACCAGGTACCTCTAATCATCAGGGCACCGCCCATGCCGGGACATACTCTATGCTCCCGACCGGTCTATCGGCAAGTGTGGTAGTGCAGTGAATGAAAGTGTAAATGTGTGATAGGACAAATAATGGGAAGAGAAGATCACGGTCCGTTGCCCGATTTTTAGGGTAATGCTCCGGCATTCGCCTGGATCGTTGATCTAAGAAACCACGGAAAACTACCGATCACAGCGGCACACCGCTAGAATTTTCCTACAGACAGCGACTGAATTCGACCTAGCTGTCCTCTGTCACAACTTCTGCCACTGTCAAGGCTTCAGCCTCAGGACTTCCCGGTCAGAGGCACTGAAGTGACATCAGTTGATACCCTGAGTCACCTCTCCCGGTGTATTTGCAGTGAGAGATCAAGTTTTCATTAGTGGCATAATTTTACATCAGAACTTAGTTTATGTAACATTTACTTAGTTCTTGTTTTTAAATCTAATAGATGAATTTTAATTTCGTTGAAAAGTGATCGACTTCAGGAGCGATCGTATCACCATCTCGCGCATACTTCGTGAAACACAGTCTGCGCCGTGTTCGTGTATTCCGATATTTATATTTTCATTTCATCAAATACGTTTTGCAATTCTTCTTTTTCTTTTTCTTCTTATTCTTCTTCTTCTTCTTCTTCTTCTTCTTCTTCTTCTTCTTCTTCTTATTATTATTATTATTATTATTATTATTGCCCGTCAAGATATCTATCACCGGAATGGGCTCCGAAATCATAGTCAACGAAGAGTTACGTTTGATATATGTTAAAACCTTGGTTGTGAAGGAGAAAACGTACAAACTTCTCAAATGTTTAATATCTTTTAAAGCGCGAGTAAGGGTGTTGCAAGATACAATTTAATTTGTACATTTTGATTTGATGATTCGTTTTAGCTGATTGCATATGGATTATTTTAACTATTTCAAGCTTGCTTGAATACTTTTTTTGTGTAATTTTAAATTAACAACAACGGCAGTTAATAAGAACAGTTAATTTAGTATGTTTTGGTGTCATTTGGTGGCGATCTTATTGTCTTACATCGTTAAAAAAGCTAAGAAAGGAGAAAAAGAATAAAAGAGAGAAAGAAAGAAAGACAGACTGAAAGTGAGAAAGAAAGTGAAAGAGAGAAAGAAAGAAAGAAAGAAAGAAAGCGAGAATGCGAGAAGGAATGAGAGAAGAAGGAAAGAGAGAAGAAGGAAGGAAAAAGAGAAGAAGGAAGGGAAGAGAGAAGAAGGAAGGAAGGAAAGAAAAAATGCTGTTGAAAAACAACCACGCACCATGCAGATTTAACTGATTAGTTTATGTAACAAGAACTTTATAACGATTCTCTGTAGCCTGCAGGGAACATCTGCACTCGCAGGAGGTTTATTTGGTTGTCTCGTGGAAAAGTTGAAACATTGTGAGTGCACTGTGCATAGATGAGAGAATGCATTAAAACCCTTGCACTTACCTGGTATGAATATCATATTATAGTTACGAGGAAAATCCATCTACCTGACGGATAAGTCTGCTTTTGTTATACAGTTAATCATTTTGCGACTATCATTTGACAATATTATGGATTATACATTGAATTTCATCGTTTCGAAACATTGCAAATGTATTTCAATAACATATAATAGGATTTCAATTCATCAGTTATACGAGAGAAAAACGAGATATACCAGTCATAGAAACGAATATTCATTGTAATGAGGTTAAATCCTAGAATGACAGTTTGAAAATGCAAAAGTACGAGAAATTTTTCACAGATAATAATTATTTTAAAAAATTAAAAAGATAGGGCTCTCAAGTGTGGTCTCTAACAAAAGCATAGGATTCCAAGCCAATAAGATTCCAAAGTCACACAGAGAGGAAAATTCATCATATAACACTAAGAGATAAAATTAGATGCGAGGAAATCAGAAAGAAAACAAAAGTACAAGACATTGGAGATACTGAGATCCATGAACTCAGATGGCGCTGGGGCGATCATGTTGCCCGTCAAGTTCGAACCAAATAGTGACACCGTGCTACGTTTTGGGATCCGAGATACGGCTTGCATAAACAAGGACAGAAGAGATGTTCCGATGTGTTCAAGAAAGAAGTGGGCGTAAATTAGTCTCAAGTAGCAAAAGACAGACAAGTTTGGAAGAAAATTAAAATCAATGTGCTAAAATTTCGATCTTTTATTTAATACAGAACAGTAAGTTAATACACATTTTTCACTGCTATTTCACATTCTATAATGGTATTTAATGCTCTGTTATGTAAGCATACTATATTATGAAATTATGGGTGAACCAACTCACATCCCCGCTTCTACGGGAGGCCTTGGCCTTTAAGAGATCCGATAAGCTTACAATAAAATAAAATAAATAAATAATCTCCAACGATCTTCACGTCCGATAGGTACTTCACCTTCTCATTTAGTCACTAATTATGATCTAAACTGATTTAAGTGGCTCAGGGTATCACTACAGGGTCTCTGACCTGGAAGTGCTAGGGTTTCGAGTTCCAACCGTGGCAGGATTTTCGACATTAGCTAGACAGCTGGGTCGAATGCGGCCGCTTGTATTGAGGAGAATTCTACGAATTTTCACGTAATCTTTCTTTCCCCTTCCTTGTCCTATCCTCACCCCTCATAGTCACTCACACTTACAGTCACTACACTTCCACACATACTGGGATAGCAGTCGGAAACTTAAATCCTGTCCCGGATGGAGCGGTGCCCGGCTGGTGGGAGATACCTGGCAGGGAAAAACATTTAAACCGACGTGTAGGTCAGCACCGGAAATCGCCATCCAATGGGGAAATATACCACCGAAACCTTTCACGATAAATCATACATCAGACTAATGACCTTAGAGTTGCTGCATTCCAAATCTTTAAAAAAATTGTCAATCATATTGATGAGTGATCTAATTTCAATAACTTCGTCCTTCTTTAGAAAATACAGGAAGTGCTCTATCTGGGAAGGACAGTGACATGTGAAGTACATGATTAAGCGTTGGGCATGATTGTCCGTGTTGTCACCGGTCCCGACAACTCTCAACATCGTATTTTTACTAGTCCTTTTAGACTATTCCCACACAATTGGTTCTAATCTGGTTCTCATTCCAACTTACACAATTGTTTAGATTAATTTCGTTCTTTTATGTTTGCAAGCGAGTTTGTTTTTCGCATCCCCACGATTGTGTTAGATTGTTGAAAATCAGCGGTTGGATTTTTTTGTGTAAACTTGTATTTCTTGACTATGGATTTAACCCTCTGATGCAGAAAGACTCGGATAAACACTATTATAGTAGTGGGTTCTCCGAGGCCCAGCGCATATTTTTACTGGAATGTATGTATTTTCAATGAATTATCAATGATTTTTTACTTTTATTTCAGAGTAATGTAGAGTTACACATTTACTTAAACTTCCCTGTTGCAATATTCTACAGATTTATTTGCAATTAAGACACATTGTGACAGCGCTATTGAGTGTTTTGCAAACATGTCACTGAAATTTATTACAATAGGTTTTGGAATTCCTAATAATTTTAGAAGGACATATGTAACACCTGAAAAGAAAAGTGCATTAAAGTTTTGGAAATAATTCTTTTTACAATACTGTACACAAATTCTCTACTACGCCCAAAGAGGTGAACTTTTTGTACTTTACCTCATGATACATACAGAGAGATGTGGTATTAGAGTTATTCCTTCATGAAAACACTTTTCCTCTCCACCAAAGTCTTCAATTGACTTAATGTCCTTAGGAAAACCTTCATAAACACTTTCATGGCAAACTTTATTAGTTTCATCTATACAACACTTTCACTTGTTGGTTCTGTCAGGTACACAAACCTTAGTTCGTTAATATTCTAAGAAATGATACGAGGTGCGGTATCAAGTTTGGCAGTAGCTTAAATTGAACCTTCTTAAACTGTACTGACCTAGTATCCCCTGATTCTCTTGCATTGTTTGTTTACTCAGTTAAGTTATTTGTGCGAACGTCCGTATATATGAAGAAACATTCAGAAATAATAAACAGAATGGAAAATTTAAACGTGAAAACAACAACAAAAAACGCTGAATTTATTTATTTGTTAAATTTTATAAACAATTTTTGCCATTCAATGTATGCCAAGTAGATCGATCGGGATTAGAGGCCCGGCAGTGAAAAGCGAGTAGATTGACCCTTTCATCACGAAATGCTTGCTCTCTCTCTCTCTCTTTTAACACGATCGGATATAAACCTATAAGTACGTTTGTCTATTCAACTAGAACTTTTGAAAGTTGTTTACGTAGATATTGTTTAGAAAGTAACCGATATCGCTAATTAGTTGTTTGTTGTGACATGAAGTTCCAAACAAATTGGACTTTTGTTGTCAAAGTACGAATAGATATCAAATTGTATTGAGTTCAGAGAACAATACGAACAAAGTACGACCAGAAAAGACGTCGTGGTAGACATGAATAATACATGATTACAAATGAAATGATGCATCGGGTTCAATTTTTATTTTCCCCAGTTGAGTACACAGTTGAAGGATTGAATATAAGGCATCGCAAATGAGAGTACAGGAGTCCATCCATCGCTAAAATGTTTGAAAAATTATTACTAAGTAGACTAATTATTTTTTTATTTAAAATAGCAAAACAATACCCGACTTCCACTTTGGCTTCCTATTGAAATACTCAAGCAACCACCAACTACTGCGCCTAACTGAATCTATAGCAACAGCATTCCACTAACGAAAACACACATTAGTAATTTTCTTGAACAAATACTTCGGATAGCATACGGATCATAGCATTCGGAACATAGCCTCGGGATAGGTCTTTGACACAGTTTGGCATACTGGTCTTCTGTACAAGCTACAGCAACTGCGAACAACTGGGAACAAACAATGCATATTCAACACAACATACAATAGACGCTGAGGTCCCCACAAGGATTCTGTATCTCTCCTCTCCTCTTCAATATCTATTTATCAGATATTCTCGAACCAGACACTTCAAAAACAGCTTTGTTTTCTGATGACACGGCACTATTAACATTACAAAAGAATGGATTTAAAAATGGAGAATTAAAATAAATACTTCAAAATCACAAGCAAAAAGTTTCTTAAGCCAAAATTACCAGCTCCTTTACTCATTCAAAACTTACTCATGCCATGGCTACCAAACCAAGAACCAATTAAGTACCTAGGACTAACAATGGACACAAATTAACCTAAAATTCACATATCAGAAACACAGTAAAGAAAACATATTCAAAAGTTATAAAACTCTGTCCCTTATTAAATCATAAATCTTCACTTTGCATTGAATGCGGTAAAATAATCTATAAATTAGTAATCAGACATTCGATAACATACTCCAGCCTCGTTTGGATAAAAGCAGTCCATAGACGCATTAACAAACTTAAAATTACATACAAATAATTGTCTCAGGAAAATCTCTAAGGCTCCTACGCAATGAAAAATTACATAGAGAATTAAAACTAGAATCAATTCAGGACTATATTATCAAAATTTCAAAACACTTTTGTGATATACTTAGAGAATCTCCAGCTACAGCAACTTACCATCTAGGTAAAAATACATACAAACACAGATAATCCACTCACGCCATCTAAGGACATTTTCAAGTCTCCTTAAATATCAGAAAATATAATCTTTGTCTTTCTCTCTCACTCACTCACTCACTCACTCACTCACTCACTCATTCACTCACTCACTCACTCACTCATTCACTCACTCATTCACTCACTCATTCACTCACTCATTCACTCACTCATTCACTCACTCATTCACTCACTCATTCACTCACTCATTCACTCACTCATTCACTCACTCATTCACTCACTCATTCACTCACTCATTCACTCACTCATTCACTCACTCCATTCACTCACTCATTCACTCACTCATTCACTCACTCCATTCACTCACTCACTCACTCACTCACTCACTCCACTCACTCATTCACTCACTCATTCACTCACTCATTCACTCACTCATTCACTCACTCACTCACTCACTCACTCACTCACTCACTCACTCACTCACTCACTCACTCACTCACTCACTCACTCACACACACACACAACATAACTTGTCAAGCTCATTTTTCTTATTATTATATTGAAATTTGGAACTGAGGATGGTTCATCCTGTAGTTATTGAAATCACGTAGACGCCTTTGAAAGACAGAAATGCCAAGCAAGAAGTAATAACATTTTTAAAAGAAGAAAGAAAGGAGTACAAAAGTAGAAAAAATCAACAAAGGTCTTGAACAAAAACTATGTATTTTGTTCATATTGCTATTGAAACGCATTGTCCAATTACACTTCACCAGTTGAACACTATGTTCTCATTGTCACAAATTATGTAATTCACAGGTTAAAATAAGCACCTTCTAAATATTTATGTTATGATGCTCTTGTTGCAGTTACTGAGATAAATAATCTTCTATACTTTAATGCATATATACTTAATCAGCCTCCTATTAAGTTCAGTTTTTCTCAAAAGTGATACTTTCCTTTTACATTCCAACAACGTCCTTTAATGATTAGCTTGTTTAGTTAAATTGGGCACATCACTTACCGTAAAAATGTCAGTATAAAGAGCAGTTAATCATAATAAAAACTCATTGAATTTGTAAAGTCTACCTGATGTCTTCCCCTGCTCTTGAACTACTTTTATCCATCTTATGATACAGTTGTTGAGTAGTGAATAGTAAATTAGCCATAAGAGTTACACTAATAATTTTGTATTTAAAATTTATCTTTTTAAATATTATAAAATTTATTTTACTGAACTTGTAACTTGCGTACCAAAGTTGCAACAAAACAATACTAAGGCTATCCATTGAAATTTCAATTCAGCCGCAGTACATCCAGTGGTCGGGATAATCCATGTTACCCCTTTTGTAAAAGTTATTTTTCACAGGAACTATTGTAGTGAACGTGATGGAAATTGAGAAAAAGTTGCAACTGTTTATATTGTCACTAATTCGCAGAAGTACAAACATGTTGAATATCATCCTGCAACTGATAGTTACAGACTATTTTAATGTTTCCGTCAAATTCTCAGAAACAGTCACGAGTTGTGAACATTTCCATCAACACTTCTCTCATTACGTGTTTTCAAGAAAACTCAAACATCTACATTCCGTTTTCTCAATATAGTCACCTGCTTTTCTCTTACCTCGTCTTCTCCACCTCATACACTCTTCAGAATCTCGTAACGAGGTACTGTGGAAGGAGATGCAAAAGGAGAGATTCTTTGACGAACTTTTCCGTAAGAGAGAGCGCGCGCAGAAGACAATTTAAGCGGGACCGGGCGCGCGGAAGGAAATAAGAGACATGCGTATCATTATGGCCGCGTTGGGATCCGTTAAGGGTTCTGAGAACGGCGAAACAGCTATTCAAAGTTAAATGAAACTCTGAACCTCCTTTCCCTGGTGCAGATAATTCGAGATGTTTGCTCAACCCGTCTCCAGGAGAAAGGACGTAAAGATTGTGGGAGATATTTCCAAAGATAAAACGAAAGATAAATATTGATACACTGAAGTAAGTGCTAACGTTGTTAAAAAGAAAAAAGGAAAAGAAAACAAAATAAGACGAATAATTTTATTTTCGAATTTTGAACATTTGTAGGAAGAAGTTAACAATGTGAATAAGCAATAGTTTCGATAATCATTATTTGACATTTTCGGGTTTGTAGGCTGTGGTCTAACGGAGACTTGCGGACAAGTCTCAGGTAGACCACGGCCTACAAACTTGAAAATGTTAAATAATGTAGAAACCGGCTGTGAAAACCTATATTGTATGTTAGTTTCAATAATCGTTTATTTTTATGATAAAATGCATTGACTCACTATCATCTACATTTTTTTATTGGTACAGTTTTATTCTTTTAAATAATAAAGTACTAGAGTCCTAATGGAAAAACTAGTAGTGCTACAGTTTGCCACAGACTTTCTCGTGGTAGTTAGATTTTTTCAATCTCTTTAGTCTTAGTGAGCTTTTCGTTATTGCCCCCTCCTATTCCCAGTTGTCAACTATCGGCCGCTAAAATATATTTTTACACATTTCCTTATTTTTTCGTCTCCTAGTAGAATAAAAACATGACGTTAAGAATCATGTAAAAGAGTAAAACATAGTCTTATAAATAAATTTTCATGTAAAATTTCGAAGTCAATATTGTGAAAAAATCGAATAGCCGAGCCGTGGCGTCAGTCAGATAGATTGGAAAATATAAATTTTGTTGAAACTTCTGCTTTACACTATGTAAGAAGTATGCTAGATAAAATTAATCATTTAAATAAAAAGTAAAATTCATAAGCAAAACTTATACATATATGGCATATTTGTAAATAAATCAATATCCAATTCACCTACAAAGAAAAATACACGTTTAATAATGAAAAACGCTCGGTGTCACCGGAATCAAATGAATTAGATTTTAAGCTTTATCCTACAATTGGGCAGATGTTGACCCATGGCAGAATGCAGAAATATAAAAGTACAGTTACAATTACAAATACAATTACAAATAAAGGAATAATTATAAAAGAAATCAGTATAAAAAACAAATTATCTTTGTAATTACCCAGACAAGCAGATGGCATTTACATTCCTATACTACAAATTAAAGAACATATATACTAACGTAGATAAATAAACTTACATATTACACAAATATACATACATACATGCGAACATAGATACACAGTCCCAGTTACCCTCGCATACACACCAATCGGTAATTATTCATTCATATTCTGACAAACGTGGCTTAACTTTTTTACCTAACACCACAGTGTAATAATATACAATACATAATAAATAAATATATACCAACGTATGCCTGAATAGTCTGTATTAAGACGTTTTCGACTAGCGAAATAAATAGAATGGAATGAAATCATTTCCCCTCACTTCACTTCATTTCATCTCACTGCACCACATATCACTTTACCTAAAAATTAACTTTTCAATATTTTTTAACTTTGGAATACGCATAACTGCACCATTAACTTCACTTCACTTCACCTATTTTCACGTTTTTACCATTTTAACCAATTTCTAATCTTGTCTACTTTTTTTCTAAAACCTCGCGCTGAGCAAGGAAAGGGATAAAAACCTGCCGGAGTCAAATCGTTCCAATCTACTACTGTTATGTTTACAAAGGAGAATTTGCCTACATCCTTCTTTGTATTCTTGTTCTAATTTTATAATTGTGATCGAATCTACGATCTCGTATTTAAATAATCTGGTTTATGTAGCCTTCCCCGAATTTCCTGCCATGCACAGCAACCAATGTAAGGTTTATACAGCGCGCAAAGTCGTGCCCTTTTCCTCCGGGGTTCTAATGATTCCTAATACGCAGGTGTATTCCTACGAAATGTATATTTTGCCTCTCGGTTTTGTATCCTCTCTGAGCTCTTTTCATGTCTGTGCGGATCCCGACAACTAGCTCCGTATTCCATTACCGGCCAAACAAGCGAAGTATACGTGATTTCTTTTGCTTTCGTATTGCATTTTTTTTAAAGATTTCTCATAACGACAAAGAGATCGAAGTTTTACCTACTACGTAGTTCGTTTGTTTCTCTCATTCCAATTTATTATCCAAGAGGATGCCAAGGAATTTTCAGTTTGAGACTTGAGGAACTACGCCATTACCTAGCTGATAAGGTATTGTATGAAAAGCTCTGGCCTAAAAAATGTGATCGCATTACTTTTCTTTCCGTTTATAGTCATTTTATTAGCTATTGCCCAATGATAAATTTTATTTACATCTTCTTGTGGTTGAATAAGATCGTGCTGTTCTGCAATTTCCCTATATAATATTCAGTCGTCAGCGAAGAGAGGAATTTTTGACGTTATATTTCGCGATAAATCATTTACAAAGATAAGAAACAGCAATGGGCCTATGACAATACCCTGAGTGACCCCGGAAGTAATGTCACCCTATCCGATAAATACTGTCCAATTCGAACACTTTTGATGTCTATCGCGAAGAAATTCACTTATCTATGCTATTGCCTACCTGTCAATTTTAGCATCAATAACTTTCAGTATCAATATGTCATGCGGTACTACATCAAATGCTTTAGTAAAATCAATCACTATTGCATCCACTCTTCCCCCTACATCAATTGCTTCAGACAAGTCTTGAGTAGGAGAAATAATTTGACTTGCACAATAAAAGCCATCTCTAGAACAATGCTGTCCATGAAATAACCATTCTGTTTGATCCAAATTATTTCTAATCGAATTAGATAATATTTTTCAAATAATTTACAGACTACAGACTTTCAGATAATTTACAGACTAACTGGCCCATAATTTTGCACTTCATATTTTGATTATTATAATTGCCACTATTAAAGCAGATTTCCAATAATCCGATACACTTTCGTTCTTGATTGATATATTGAAAAGTCTGGCCAAATATGGTATTATTGTTTCCCTTGCTATCTTTAACATATCGGTTGTAATACCATCCGGACCGTAACACTTACCGTTATTATTTTTTCTAATTTGAACGTACTTCCGTATTATCAATTTTTAGTACATGATCTACATTGTCTTACTTGTATAATAATCTATCTACTTTTGTTTGTATACAGAACAGAAATAATTATAGAATACATTATGTTTTTCTTCATGATCTACTATATCTACATTATACCATCTTTATGTCAGCTTTATGATCATGCAAACTTATATTACCGATTTCATCATTTCCCCCGAAAAGAATAACATTTATTTCAATAACGCATTGTGATCACTTATTCTCTGAATAACTTCGCAGTAGAATAGTATGTTGATCGGTCTAATACAAATAATATCTTAGATAGAATTTTGACGTGTTGGTTTGTCAAAAATGTGCGTCATTCCTGTATCCCAAACTAGTTTATTAATTATTAACTGAAATTTTCTATCGAAAACATTTCCTTGCAAATTAATGTCACTTAGATTTAAGTCACCGCCAATAAAAGAAAGATTGAGAATGAGAAGTGATAATGTCATAAGGAATAATAAAATTAGTTATTAGTTTTCCCTTTACTCTCACCAGACTTCAAATTCATGAAACTCATTGAAAATGTGAGGCACAATTTGAGTCAAATAAAAGATATTCTGCAGAGAGGATAGATTATAACCTATCATCGCCGCAGTATCTATATTTTACATTATTATTAAATATTAATACAGCAGAGACGGTCTTCCCAAGAATTTTTGGAAAATTAAGCTTCTATATATCACCATCTGTGAAGAAATAACAAAATATTTGTACAAAAAGGGCTATTTTAGGTGGTTTAGGGTATCAATTGATGTCAGTTCAGCGCCTCTGAGCAGGAGGTGCTAGGGTTCGAGTCTTCACATGGTAGGATGTTCGAAACTTGTAAGATAACAAGAACAAATTCAGCTGCTGTCTGGAGGAAAATTTTAGCCGCCAACTGCTCTGATTCATAGTTTTCTCTGTTTAAAGTCAGGGGAATGCTAACCATACAAACGGCCCACGTACCACGCGCGATTTTTCCTTCCTCTTCCTTGACCTGTCTTCACCCCTTTCTTAAACACGCACTAGCATTCACTACACTGCCACACATTCCGGGAGACGAGTTGGGGAATTAGAGCTATTCCTGACTAGGGCGGGGCCCGCTGGTGGGAGAAATTAGCTTGGAGACAAGCCCGCTAGTCGACACGTAGGTCGACGCCCGATCTCACCACCCAGCGGGGGAAGCTCGAAGCCAATGATTTCACTACGCATACGGGACTAAAAACCCTGGCAGTGGACACGTCCCAAACCACGAGATAATCAGTCAACCAATCAATAGAAAAAAATATTTTGTGTTTATGGTCAGATAAAAAATTAAAATAACAGAAATGAGTTCAAGAACTTATGAAGATATGTTATCCCTCAGCTACCGACATGGAGTACCAATTCCCAAGAGTGAATCATATTACGTGTGGTTTGTTTAGGGGATGGCTCTTTATTGACTTTTGGAGATTAACACGCTTCTCACAGTAACACGTTTATGTATTAAATACATGTTATATTAAAAATTACTAAAACTTTTTTCAAGAGTTAATTCAACTTTTACTGTGTTCTTCGAATTTCACAACAGTTTTTGGCATCTAAAGATACTAAAAACGATTTCAACGTGATTGTGGGCAGGCTAAGTTGTAAGAGAGCGCTGGAGTTTCCGTGAAGCTATGGCATGCATGCCAACGGTTTTGAATTTTCTTAAACACCCGAAATGCTTCAAAAGATGAAACTATCACTAAGAGTACAGAAAAGTTTTAAGAATAAAATTTACTAAAGGTGAAATAATAACTCCTTATCAAAACGGAGATAGAGAGGAAAGAACTACACTGGCATCCATAGTTTCCCCATAGGAATACATTTAAGTGTAGCGCCTGATAGTATGTGCCGCAATACTTATGTAAGTGGCGGGACTGCATTCTTCTAGATTGCAGGGGTTTTCCGCCTTAACATTTTTAGCTTTGCAGATTAACCAAAAATTACTATTTCATGTTTATTTATGGTGAGCCTTGGTGAAACTCAGGGTATTTGAGAAAAGAACACGTATGTGGGAAAGACAGTTGGAGAATAGAATTATCAGGTACAAGATATTACTGTTAGCGTGGCATGTTCATGGTTCATTGTATAACCACGGCTTCATGCTGAATCACAATCACATCCATATTAATGATCTGGCTTTACCATTTATCTTGTTAAACATACTCTGGAAGCAGTTACAAACACACTCTTTCGCCTCCGGTCAGAGAAAATGATCATAAATCGTAATTATGAACTGTAGTTTCAATAATGAGGGCATGTGTTTTAATCTCTCCACCAGTCCATGAACAATTAAAACTACAAAGCAAATCATACGCGTTTATCTCATACCTTTACACTATTGCCTTCTCTTCGGAACCTTACCCCTGCAGCATACCCTTTACGGCCTTCCAACTACAGCCTTCCGTCTACAACGTTCCTCTTAGTCTTTCGTCGGTATCCTTATTTATTAGATTTATTCTTTCTACAGCCTACTGCATTCTTTAATTTATAGACTTTCGTCTTTGGCCTTCTTCCCTTTACAGCCTTCTTCCCTCTAGCGTTCTTCCCTCTTTAGCCTTCTTTCCACTTTCGCCTCCTTTCCTCTATAGAATCCATCACTCTACAGCAGTGATGTCATGGTCTCCTACTGATGACTCGCTTCGTGTCACCGCGGCATGCCACACACTTCTCAGAGCAACTAGCGACGAGCAAGGAATCTATTAGTAGTAACCCAGTCGTTTCTCAACTTGGTGGAATTGTATGAAAAAAAGTATATGCACTGAAAAACAAAAATAAAAGTAAAAATATAAATTAAAAAATCACAATATCAATAAAAACAAACGTTCTTAAATGTATTTTTCTAAATTTGGACTAATCAAATTTCATATGTAAAGCTTAAAGGCGTTCAGGATGACTTCGAGTAGCCACTGCTCTCTTGTGGCGTGGTGATCAACTGCGTGAAGGAGTGATTTCGACGTTAATAAGGCGCTTCATCTCCCTTACCCTATGTAGCTAGTTTTTAGAATTAAGTTAATTTTTAAGGTTTAATTTAAGCCATCAAAATTCTTATGTAAAAGTACCATTGTACTGATCTAAGTAATTCAAGGCCAATAAAAAGTAAATGAAATGAAATGAAATGAGTGATTTCGACGTGTCATCTCTGCCAAAGACTCTGGTGTCATCGACCTTGAAATCACTGCTCAATAAGCTTCAGTCTCCTTTTCACTTCAGCCTTATTCCGTCTTTAACCTTCTACCCCTCTATAAAGTTGTGTTTCCTTCCCTCTCAAGCCTTTATGCACAACGTATTTCCTCGGCAGTCTTCTTCCTTCTGCGGCCTTCTTCCCTCTTCATCATTCTTCTCTCTGTAGACTTCTTCCCTCAATATGTTTGCCTTTTCCCTCTTCCATCTTTTTCTTGTATAACCTTCCCGTTTCGAGCCTTCTTCCCTCAACAGCATTCCCTATACATCCTCCCCGATTCTCGCTTCAGCTGCGGGCCAGAGCAGTCGCTCCGCTACCAGCAGCTAGAATCGTTTAGTGTGATAGTGTATTCAACATCGCTACGAACTTCAGAAAACAGTGGTGACTTAGTGTACGAATCAGTATTTAGTGGTCGCATTTATTCACTACTAGTGCTTTAGTAGTTGAATGAACAACAATGATTTATCCAGCACAGGGCAATTGGTCAGCGATGCCCTAAATTCGATTTACAACTCGGAAGGTTCATCTGATGTGCTCCACGGCGAAGGCGAAGTGAACTCCACGGACAACATGGAATACTCCGACATCCCGTACCATCTCCAACTCAATGCAATCAACAACAATCGATTCGGGACCGGATCATCAGGCCAGCCCGCGCAACAAATGCAGTCACAACAGACTGCTGCTTCAACCCAACTGCATCAGAACAAGGTAACGTCGCAAGGAAAGCGAGCCAGCGATAACGACAGTGATAACAGAGACTTAAAACGTGCATCCATAGTCAGTCAGCCTTCGGCAGGGTCGAACTTACAATGTCAGTACAATGTAGAAATCAAAAACAGATTCAGTTGGTTAAACGAAGAGATCCCACAGGATCTAAGTGAAGAACATAAAATCCCACCTATTTTTGTTACAAACTTTGAAAATCAAGTTACCCTTGAGAATGAAATAAAAACTAACGTCTCATGCAACTTCACCACAGAATTCAAGAATCAAAAGATTAGAATCCAATTTCAGTCAGTGACCGATTTCCGAAAAGCAGTTAAATATTTCCTGGCCACCAAAAAACAATTTCACACGTATTCGGATAAAATTAGTAAAAAATATTCAATAGTGATAAAAAATATTCATCCTTCATTCACAGAAAATGAAATCTTAGCTGAAATCAATAGCAAATTCAATTCTGCTACAAAAGTTACTCGTCTATACAAAAACAATTCTCCCATACCAGTAGTGGCAGTAGACTTTGATGGATCTCACAAAATCGAGGATGTTCTAGAAATAAAACAAATAGGTAACAACATAGTGAAACCAGAAAGAAGAAAGAAACCCAAGGGCCCCCTTCAATGTTACCGGTGTTTAGATTTTGGACACAGTAAAAACAACTGTAATCACACAATTTCGTGCGTGTTTTGTGCAGGTGACCACCTATCGGCAAACTGTGAACAACAAAACTCCCCCCCAACTTGTAAACTTTGTCTAGGGAAGCATAGGGCTGACCTCAGATCAGTAGAATGTCCATACTATCGAAAAATGTTGGAAAGTAAAAGAAATAATCCAAATGTTAGACATAGGGACAATCCTATTCCCCCGCAATTCAATATAACAGATTTTCCAATACTACCTCAAACCAACAATATACCTAATTTCGCAAAGGCGACAAATACCAACCACCAACGTAACACAACAAACTCAAACCAGCATCAACAGCAACAACATAACAACCAACACGCAAACAGAAACTACAACTTCAATATTGGTAATCCATTCATACAAAACATCACTCAGTTTATAACCTACCACATTATTAATTTTATAAATTCACTAATACCAACAATTATACAGAATATCCAACACTCAATTGCTGTATCATTAAACAACAATTATGGATCACCATAATGATTTAATTATACTAAATTGGAATGCCAACGGCATTATCAACAAAAAAGCCGAATTACAACACTTCCTACATGCTAACAGAATTGATATAGCATGCATCACAGAATCGCATCTCAACCCAGAATCCCCATTTTTTCTACAGGGATACAAAACCATCAAAGAAGACAGACAAAACTCGAAAGGAGGAGGGGTCATAATATTAATAAAAAACAGCATACCATATTATCAGATTACTCTACCACACACGCCCGGTCTCGAAAAAGTAGGAATAAATGTAAAATATAATAATAACAGGATATTAACAATAGTGACTGCATATAAACCTCCAAATATAAAAATCAATAGCAGCAACTTCTCCACATTATTACAACTACCAAGTCCATTCATTATTGCTGGTGATCTAAACTCCAAACATATCTCATGGGGATGTCGGTCTACGAATCCCGCTGGCAGATACTTATACAACATAAAAAGGAACCAAAATCTCAACATATTAGCACCAATTGAACCCACGTACTACCCATATGATCCAAACAAAAGTCCAGACATACTTGACATAGCAGTCACAAATATTAAAACACAATTCATATCTACAACGTATCATGAACTAGAATCAGATCATTTACCAGTAATAATATCAACTCGCGTAGAAAAACCTCCCCCTTCTCCTCCACCAACCTTAAATACATACAACATTAATTGGAAGTACTTTAAAGGAACTGTAAAAAAGTCCATACCTTCATTTCACATCCTGAATACTCCCCAAGAAATTAACCAAGCCATCACGACCGTCAACAATATAATAATCAGTACAATTAACAACAGTCACATTGAAAAAATCTTAGATACTAACAAAATACTACATAAACCGCTCCCATCTAATATAATTAACTTAATCCGTATTAAAAATAAAACAAGACGACTTTGGAATTCCTTAAGAATTCCTTCTTTGAAAAAAGAACTAAATCTGTTAAATAATATTTGTAAAAAGGTTCTTAATAAATATAAACAAGAACATTACAATTTCTGTATCAATAACTTAAGTACTAAAAACAACTCACTATGGCAATTTACCAAGAAACTCTTAAAAAAAAGAACAAATATTCCCCCATTAGCAACTAGTGATGGTAAAAAATACTCCCCAAGGGAAAAGGCTGAAGTACTAGCCTCCCACTTTGTAGACACATTTACCCCCAACAATTCCCCTAAAGATCCCAAACACGATGAAATTCTGAAAATGTTCAATGCTCCCCTATATAATGTTCCCCACCCAATACAATTCATATCCCCTAATGAAATAAGAAAAATAATAAAGGATATGCCAAATAAAAAAGCACCAGGCCACGATCGGATCAATACAATCATTTTAAAAAATCTACCGGAAAACGCCATTGCCTTTCTAAATAATATTTACAATTCTGTTTTGAGAACAGGGTATTTTCCTCAAATATGGAAACACTCGGTCATTCACCCAATAGCTAAACCAAACAAGAATCACTCAAAAGCAGAAAATTACAGACCTATCAGCCTGCTACCTATAATGTCAAAAATCTTAGAGAAATTAATACTCATCAGACTGAACAAATATATCAAGAAAACAAACAGTATACCTCAGCATCAGTTCGGCTTCAAATCACAATACTCTACCACCCACCAACTACTAAGGCTTACGGAACACATTCACACTGCATTCCAAAAGGGTCAACATACCATAGCTGCTTTTGTAGACATCTCGCAAGCATTTGATAGAATATGGCATCCAGCTCTCTATTTTAAATTAATTTCAATAGGTACACCCAAATATCTATTATTTGTTATCCTTAGCTATATTACAAACAGAACTTTTTCAGTGTCAGTTGAAGGCCACTGCTCTAATCCAAGGAAAATTGCTGCTGGGGTTCCCCAAGGTTCACCACTTTCCCCATTGTTGTTTAATATATACACCGCAGATATTCCCATTTCAGCACAAATAAACACTGCTCAATTTGCCGATGACACTGCACTCTACATCTCAGGGAACTCTTTAACAACTCTTCAATCCCAGCTTCAAAATCATTTAAATTTACTTACAAATTGGGCTAATATCTGGAAAATAAAGTTGAACCCAACAAAATCTGTATCAAAAATATTCACACTAAAACCATTCACACACCCTCTTCCACTTTCCATAAATAACGACACCATTAATTGGACACCAACAAATAAAACAATAAAATATTTGGGGTTAAACTTCGATACTCGACTCAACTGGAAGCAACATATAGAGGCAAAAACTCAGCAGGCCAAAACTAAACTAATTCAACTACGACCCTTACTGAATCAACACAGCCACCTCTCCACATCTAATGCACTATTACTCTACAAATCAATAATCCGGCCGACTCTACTTTATGCTTGCCCCATCTGGACCAACACTGCCAATACAAACCTAAACAAAATGCAAGTGATCCAAAACAAAATATTAAGATTAATCACAAAAGCACATTGGTTCATCAGTAACAACCAACTACATAATGATCTGAATATAAACACAATAAAAAATCAAATAGCCTATCTTGCACACAACTTCTACACAAACCTTCCCCAAATACAAGCATCATCCTTCTATAAACTGGGTAAAAACCCCAATTATCCAACAAGAATTAAAAACAGATATCCACTTCACTCATTCTATAAAATGTTCGCAAACCTCGAATAATACTAATCTGAGGTGCTTCCGGCTTCCTCTCCCGCTATATATTTTTTAAAATAATTGTAATGTGTATAATTTTAAGTTAGTTTAAGTTAGGATAAGATAGATTAAGTCCATCAAACATTTGCATAGTTAATTTGTAAACTGAACAATGTAATGTCAAACAATATAAAAATAAAAATAATAATAAAAACATCCTCCCCGATCCATTTTGTTTGGTTCCTTCATTCGCGCTTTCCATTCTTTTCCTCTTTCCATTTCCTCCTCTCTCACCCGTCCCCTTCTTACGTCTGGCTGTTCCTCGCCGAGTCGTTTGGCGTCTTGGAGACCGTCAGGTCTGCGCGCGTGTATGTCTGCGTGCTGGGTGACCGACGCCGCGGGTGCGTCTCCCACCGCCAACCGCTACCGCCTCCATCGCCCGCGGTCACCTCACTCCTGTTTCGTTCATGCAATCTCAGGATATGGGATATGATTGCGTATGGGGTGGTATATGACTGCGTATGGGGTATGATTGCGTATGGGGTATCATTGCGTATGGGGTACGATTGCGTGTGGGGTATGATTGCGTATGGGGTATGACTGCGTATGGCGTATGATTGCGTATGGGGTATGATTGCGTGTGGGGTATGATTGCGTATGGGGTATGACTGCGTATGGGGTATGACTGCGTATGGGGTATGATTGCGTATGGGATATGTTTGCGTATGGGGTATGATTGCGCGTCCGGAATTTGTGTTATTTAGGCTGTCCGGGATGAGCCGCGTCTCTGTAGTGGTGGCTAACGTGTAGGCCAACATGTTGTGACCTTCCTCATAGCGTAGAAGTTTTGTGCTCTAAAGTTATTTCCATTTTCATAGTTTCTTAAATACATTTCATTTATTTTCTCTCTCACGTTTCACAACTTCGCCTATATTTTGAAGTTATTTAACTCGGCTACTTTTCCTTATTTTCTTGTATTTATCGTTGACAAACATAACTTTCCGCAATCGTCTCGTATTTATAAACTGGAACATCTTCCCCGTTTCACTATGAATTGAGTGCTGTAATTGACAGCACTTCAAACTCCCGCATATGCATTCTGTAATATTAATTTACAGCTCCCTTGCAAGCTCTTGTTTAAACAGTCATGATAGACGGAATGTTCTCGGAAATGTAAAAATAGGCATTCAATATTCCTAGTACTAAATGTGTTACCACCATTTCATATTTTCATTCTTTATCTTTTTAATTTTCCTAAAATCATTTGCTATTTGTATTTTTGGAGAAATTCTTTTTTGAAACATATTTACTCCAACGAAAACTTGTTTAAACAAACAAAACGATTAACGCTTCGTTTCAGACTAAAAAAGTTTCGAAGACGCCAAACGTTCTTAAGCGCTTGCCTTGGTCCTGGAAATTCCTACACTATTTAAACCACAACTTGATACGACTAATACAAGCCATAAAATTGTCTAGTCAAATTAAACGAAAAATTCCGACTATGAAAAAGTCCTCTCACTAAGCTACATCTTTTGTAAATTAGTCCTTTTTCACTCGGTAACTATTTATTATTTATTGATACAAGTAAACTATGAATAAAACGGGATATTCGGTAACATTTCTGTCTCAGATGATTAATAAGCTTTAGCTGAACACTCAAGGAAACTTCGTGAAAGGAATCGTGGAAATAATTCTCTGTCATACAGTATATTATTTTACCTTAGAAGTGTCATATTTCTGTGATTTTAAAAATGTACGTTCTATTCGCATGGCGGACAGGTATACTCTATTAGATTAACGGAAATATTTTGGCAATGAAGGATCTTCTTTTACATCACGCCTTGTGATGCCGCCTTCAACTGAGAGTATTTCCTCCAGGCTCAGCTTCTGTGACTACTACTGTTCAGCTACTGTAAACATATTAGTTTCTCCATCAATACGCAAAGATGGCTCGTGAGCTCACATTAGATTAGTAAGCCCATCACGCTCAGTTTTATGAGATTACGAGAGGCAGAATACAACTAGCAAACACGCCTCAGCGCAAAGACTTGTATGTTGAACATCAGATATTATTTATGATCACACAATCTACACTTTTATTTTAGGGGGTAGGCTAGGAAACATCACCAAACCACACAACATTGCAGACCCTTTTTGCGGTATTTGATTTCCCAACTTAGATGTGAGTGCATATTGTGTGGCAAATTCTTTGGAACATTCCTGATAAATGAATCATCTTAAAGACCAGTATTTGCCACATGTGAGTATTGCAGCCGGGTGAAGGTCATTATCTCATTTCACGTAGAACATATAAGAGGAAGGGAGTCAGCCTTTACCTAAATAGCAAATTTGCAACAGCCCGTAGACCCATATGTTGTACACTTCAACTCGCTCATTCTTACACATTTTACCCTAAAAAGGAAAGGAAATAAAGGGAGAATTTTAAAATCGAGGGAGTCACGCGGTGTGCTGGGGTTATGTCATAATATACCATCCATGCTTTACGCGGGTTTCAATCACTCATTCCGGATACATGTTTACTTGGGGGAAAATTGCTTGGTGAATAAAAGGCATTCCCATGAAAGTGTCTTAGAACATCCATTGATTTCACTGCAATGCCTCTGACCGGGAGCTTCTAGGGTACGATATCCGACGGTGGCAGGATTTTGGACACTAGTTAGATAGCTAGGTCGAATTCAGCCGCTCAATGAAGGAGAATTCTAGCGGGCGGCTCCTCTGATCGGTAGTTTTCCGTTTCCCCAATGAATATCAGGAGAATGTCGGAGGAGTACCCAAACAAACGGACCACGCATGGTGGACGATTTTTCCTTCCTCTTTCTCCTCCTATCTTCACCCCATGCCTACACACACACGAACATGCGCTACTCTACCCCACATGTCCGGAGGCCAGGAGGGAGCTGAGAGCTTGTCACGTCTAGGGCGGTTCCTCCCCTGCTGGACACTTTGAACAGAAAAACCAGCAAACTGATGTGTAGGTTTGCGCCGAATCTCACCACTAATTGGGACAAGTATATCACCCCCACAGGCACTACACATGCAGAAATAATAACCATAGCTAGGGAGGCGCCCGGAAATACGAAATAGTTAATAAATGGAAAGCGTATTCTTGTGAAAGGAATCATCCTCTGGTTCGATCATCGTCAGGTGTGAGCTCTGCAGAGAGGGCTCACAGTGGCGTGGAGCGGCGTGCGGCGATTGAAGGCACTTGCTGTGAATATTTCAAGAGGCCTCCTGGCAATAAAATGTCTGCGCCGCAAGCCCTTGCCTCCTCTCTTCCTGCGCCGGGGGGGGGGGGGAAGGGCGGCAGGCTGCATAGCACGCAAAGTTCTCCCACGCTCTCTTGCACCCACGACCCCTTTCCGCCGCACTCAGAAGCTCCTATGCTCTCGCTCTCTCATGCCCTCACGCTCTTGTCACGCTCTCATGCTCTCACGTTCCTACGTTTCCAGGCTCTCACTCTCCTATGCCCTCACACTCTCATATTGTCACGCTCCCATGCTCTCATGCTCCTACGTTTCCAGGCTCTCACTCTCCTATGCCCTCACACTCTCATATTGTCACGCTCCCATGCTCTCACGCTCCTACGTTTCCAGGCTCTCACTCTTCCATGCCCTCACGCTCCCATGCTGTTACGATCCCTTTCTCTCACGTTCCCACGCTTCCATGCTTTCACTTTTCCATGCTCTCACTTTTCCATACTCTCACGCTCCCATACTCTCATGTTTCCATTTTCTAATGCTCCCACGCTCCCATGGTCTCGCGCTCCAAAGCTCTCGCGCCCAAACACCCTCACATCACATCACAGTTGTGCCCAAGCTCCCTCACATCACAGTTATTCTCATGATGATGATCAGGCATACCCGTACGATTGAAGAGTTAAAATCATGCGCTTTCGACGCTTAAAACGACACTAAAAAAATTGGAAATACGTAAGAAAAGCATGCAATAAAGAACAAAATTTGAAAAGTAAAACTCACTAATTTTATTGCACTTGAATATAAAACTAGAAGAACCTTCTTATTTAAACACGACAACATGAGGAAATAATTATGATTTTTCCCCTCGTTGGGAATAGATAAGTTAAAAATATTAAGATTTAATCCTAAATAATCACAGTTTTTTAACTTCTATAATTGGCATTAAAAAGAGACGTGTTATTCTTAGAATAAATATAACGTTTCTTAGCATTCTTGGAAGAACATCTGACACAAAAAGAAACTTGTCAGATGTCGAATTTGTACGAAAATGCACCCAGAAATAAAGCACTCAAGATTCTAAAAGTAGGGTTCTGCACTTCCGGATCTGATGCACACGTATTAATTTTCAAAATAGTGTTTGAGAAAGCGTACGCTATTCTGTAGGATAACCAGTTTCTTTCTTAATAACTGTTCGCAGCATGTGCTATAGTCATGGAGACTGCAAATCTGTAGAGTTGCATTCATAACTATTGTTTTCACCTTTCACATCTATTGATTTCACCTTTCATTGTTTTCACCTTTTCACCTTTCATGTCGCATCTAAATAATCTATGAACCCAGGCGTAGTTATTCCTTTCTCTTCATTGTTCGTCTTTCTTTAACTCAGTGCCATATTTCATTAAGTGAAAGATCAACAGTAACTGTTTTATCTAGTCTTCAAGGTCATACTCTACCAACGTTCATTAAGTTTGTGCTGGGTGCTAAATATAATTATTACACCGTATTGTACAGTTACATAATGGTACAGTGTTATGAAATGATGTAATGTCGGATGCTTATACAAGAGTAAGAACTACATTAACATGTGAGTGAGGATCGTAAACTTAATACGAAGGTATTGTTACCCATTACAAAATGTCTCACCCTTTTTTCTAAGAGTAATAAAATCTAAGAGAACTTGCCTGTTTACATTGATTACTTTTATGTCATGTATGCTTCAGCTAGTGTTACCTAGTGAGGGAAAGGATGGCATTGCGCTAACACAGACCGTCTGCAAACGTGCAGTGCACGAGTAAAGTACGGGTCAAATTTATTTTGAAAAGCACATCAATGAGTAATTACAGTTATTAATTTTTATCTATTGACATCTGTAGCACGTATAATTAGACAGAGACAACGGAAGGGATTATTAGTATCTCCACAGAATATTAGGGTACGCTTCGACAATTTCTTTATTGATTTATTGACGTTAACTAGGTCCACGCAGTAGGCTAAAAATAGTCAAGTTATACTGTAGCTATTCATGAATAATACAATCTGACAATAAACTGAAAATGAAAGCAGCCACGGAAATTGTGGTCGTAGAGGTGACGGTGAGCGGAAGTGGTGGGAAGCAATATGCTTATTGCTCTCTTCTTTGAAAAAAGAAATGTATGCTCCCAGAGTTAGTTATGCATCTACCCGCTAGTTTGAAAGAAACTGAACTACTAGAAAGAAACTAAGTTCACTAAAAAATGATATTAAAATAATTATATAAAGAAGTTTCTTGAAGATATTGGGGAGCCTACCTACCTCACCGCAAGAGATGCTCGTTTTCAAATCACATAATATTTTATGCAATTCCAAACTGTAACTTTACAAGGAGAGGTAGCTCAGGGCATAAATTGATGTCACTGCAGTGCCTCTGACCGGGAGGTTGTACGGTTTGAGAACTGACAATGGCAAGATTTTCGACACTAACTACAAAGCTAGCTCGAGTTTAGTTGCTGTCCGGAGGAGAATTCTAGAGACCGGATGCTCTCATCGGCAGATTTCCATAGTTTCTCCGAGCAACAAGCGAATGCTGGAGCACTGCCCTAACATATGGCCACGTACCATACGTGATAGGTCTCTCCTTGTCCTATTTTCATCTTACACCCACTTAAACTAATATCCACTATACTACCACGCATTCCGGGAGATCGGTCGGGGACTTAGAACTTGTCCCGGCTGGGGCGGCGCCCCGCTGGAGGGAGATATGTGCTTGAGGGAAAAAACCTCGTAAGTCGACAGTAGGTCGGCGCCAGTTCTCGCGATCCAGCGGGGGGAAACCACTGCCACCTGTAGAGGAAAAAGCTTGTACTGCACTTACGGTACTAATTACTTTATCTGTTTACGCGCAAGGAATCACTAACAATCAATCAATTGAAAGCATCAGTTCATTAAACCAATATTTGCAAAATATGCTAGAGTTTGCACGGAATATCTTCACTTTCCCGCGGGTCGTCTCTGTTTTAGAAATACACTCGATTGAACTTTTATTCGCGCGATTACCAATCATTCATTTCGGGTCTACGATCGATTCATTAACTTCAAACATGATTTATATTTAAACTAAATTATATATATTCCAAAAAGAGTTGCAGACATCTGAAAGGAGACTTTTAGAGAAGAAGATGAACAAATATCTTATCACACCGACCCGAGCACGAACATTTTACTGGACTGCTTTATTGTGTGCTAGATATAGATAAGTCTTCAGCCTTATTTTCGCATAGTGATAGCAGCTGAATAAATCGTACATTTCGGACTAAAAATTATTCGTTACTTTCTTAGTATCCCTTAGAATATGAAGTTTTTCCGTAACACTTAGTCGCAAATGTGGATATGCACGGTCGTGGAAGTATAGTAAGTTGATGTAATACGTTCATATGCCTATTCCTTATACATAGAAGAATTTGTCTCTGTGTTTTCCCTTCACATAACCAACATGAATATTTACTAGATAAATTTAGCTCTAAAATGACAGTGAGGAGTTTTATTTTGTATTCCATTTTATCCAGCTGTTAAATCAATTCAGTTGTCAACCTAATCCTCTAGAACGTGTCTCTAGGCTTCAACAATCACTTACTTCCCATTAGCCACTCTCATGCTTGTTGTTAAACCAAACCTTCAACTCCTCCAACATTCGTGACGTTCTCTCTCTATTTCAATTTCACCCGTTAAACCAATCAAGCTCAATGCTGCCAGACAAAGCCAATTGACACATATCGTTCAAAAAGTTCTCACATGGATTTTTTTAAAAGATCATGTACGACATTTTGCTTTCTACACGGTGACACGGCATGTATTAGACCAAAATAGTAGACCCACTTTTGTCGTAAGTGTTCATGTTTTTTTCTGATATTTTGGAGCACGCGTTTCCTTTAATAAAAGTCTGAAATATTTATAATGTTGTGGGTGCTTGAGTAGCGAGGTAAGGAAACCGATAGTAAACTATCTTGATTTCTCAAATATGTCTCAAACGTGAAGACTCCCTTCGGTTTGAAAAATCCAGGGAGATCAAATATCACGCATCAGGAAAGAATGGTTTAAACGTTTGATTACCGCTGAAATCATTCTGAAGGCGAGAACATTCATCCTAAAATTGTGATACGGTCCCATGAGATTGAAATTAAAAAATTAAAAAAGAAACAAACTAGAACTTGGTTTCATTTCTTAAACCACATTTTGTTTGATTAGCCAGAATTTATGGTTAAAATTATGTTGCTTGTTAAAATGTATTTTTTGATAAAAAAATTGAAATAAAATGTACTTATTTGGTAAAAATGGGATTTTTGTTTAAACATTTTTTTGCTTAAAATAAGGTTGTTTCTCACATAAATAAAATTTAAAGTAAGAATTGCTTTTTATAACCTCGTGTGGTTATTTAAACGTAATAAAACTGTTTTATCGTTTTACAAATTTTGTCTTTTTCCGTGCTCATCTCAGGAGCAGCTAAACTGATTTCCATGTTTTCAATTAAATCTTAAGAATTTTGTAATACCTAAGGAATGTTACTTTTGTAGATCTTTATTTTACTTTTTACAAAGAAAAATGTATTCTTATATTCAAATGTTTGTTCCTTATTTAATTTTAAACATGTGACCTTCAAAAGAAGAGAAAATGAGATTTTGTAAACATACTTCCATCTCGCTTTTCTACACTTTAAAGCAAAATTGGACTCGTTCGTTTTTCGCAAATATTTTAAAAAATTGCGGAGAAATTTACGAAAGTGTATTAAATATTTCTGAAAGTTCCTGGAACATTTCTGAGTTTATTTATTTATTTATTTATTTAATTTTACGTCAAAAACAGTTAAAAACTGCGTAAATGGCTCTAATTTCTATCACTATTTTTTTAATTGAGCAAGGAACGCTTATCAAAATTTTGGAGGTTTGAAATTGAGGGGAAAACTAAATTTTCAAAGAATGCAAAGTTAAACAATTCCTTCAGCTATATTATTGAAGATAGTTTTCTTAAAGAAATCTGTTCTACAAAATTTTAAATTTAAATAATGTTATTCAAATTATTTTTAAACCTCGGTAATTTTTGCGTAATTTTGAGAGAAATCGTGAGAATGAAAAAAGTTATAAACCACGATTTTTCTCAAATGTTTTTAAATGTTACATTTTTTATCAATAGATTGTCTAGTACTTTTTTGTACAATTCCAATGTATTTTTTTCTCCCTTAGTTTTATTATCATGTCTCAGAAAAGCAGGTCAAAAGCATATATAAAACATTAATTTTCCTCTTAGTGGCTTCTAGAGATAAAGATAGATAATTGGTGTGCTACTCTAAAATTGTTTAAACTAATGAAGTAATACACTTATTTAGACAACACTGATCTGTTTATTGAAAGAAAAGATACACAAGTATGATATTTCGTTGCACAACGATTGATCATTCCCTTCGTTTTCTTTCCGACATAAGTGAAGCTATTTCCGTCCTAAGCTCGGGAAAAAAAAGCCCACATTTCGCGCCATCGCAGAGACCGTCGCGTCGTGTCGCCAGGGAGACACCCTGCGCCCTCTCTACGCCCCTCCGTCGAATCGCCGATTTGCATTTCAGCAGGCTGTCGAGCTCGATGGCATGGGAGAGCGGGTGTCGGCCGGTTCGGCCCTGCACTCTGACGACAACGGACAGTGGGACGGAACGAAAGAACAGCGAAAAAACACAGTTGCTAGTTTCTCGAATTACATTTGTACGAAATATTGTACAAAGTATTGTAATCGTGCGTCGGGAACCGACGAATTTTCCACAAAAAAACTCTTATTGCTGCCCTGGTAAAGGGTAAGTGGATACATATTTGTTGCAACATGTAAAAAATTAAACAACCTCTAAAATGATGTGTACTCAGAATCCATTATTTGTCGGTCTATGACACCGAAAAGTCAATAGACAAAATACTCTGTCTCTCTGTCTACCGTCCGTCCGTCTGCTTGTCTGTGCCCAACGCTACCATCTAAACCGTTCAGCCGATTTTCTTCTAAATTATATTCCCAAATTGATTTAAAGGAACTCGAGACCCAAGGAGATTGAAAAGGATATTTTGATTTTGGGGATATTTTATACAATCCCTCAATATTTTCAAACTTTTGTCAAAAATGGCTCAATAGTTTTTTATTAACTTTATCTTTGAATATCTTAAGGGAATGATGAGAAAATTTCTTTTTCCTTGAAATTACTGATTATACGAAAATTGCAAAAGTTCAATAATTTTACAGCACCTTCTTTCAACTACTACTGAAGATGGAGATTTTTCCCTAATTAAATTTGTTTTCTAAATACAGATCTCGCAGTAAGGTTATGTACAATTTTTTGAATTTTTTTCTATAATTTTTCACCTCGTATATATCAATTTATTGTAACAATCGGTACAAGTATCATTTACAGCGAAATCTGTATTTTCAAAAATTGCAAATTTTTGAAAGAGTTGCATTACACAATTAGAGAGTAAGGGTAGGATAGTGCAAGTGCCTAGCAAGAAATGAAGTAAAACGCTTTGAAAATAGTTCTGACAGAAATTTAAAAAAAAATCTAAACCTAGCCTGCAGTACGAAAGAGTGCACGGAAGAAACGGATCAAAATTGCACACCTGAGTCTGCGTCAATAGTTTTTCTACTACTACTGTTCCTGCCGATTATTATTATTATTATTATTATTATTATTATTATTATTATTATTATTATTATTATTATTATTAGACATTTATGACCATTCTATTCATTATATGATCTCGGAGAGAGATTAACGTTTGTGATTACGGGGATCAGCTTTTTTTTTGCGGCTGCATCCCTTAATAAGGCAAGGTTGTTACACCTTGAATAATGAATCATAAGGTGATAGGATGATAATGAGGGGGAAGAGACAATCACAAATCCGACCATGCTTACGCACCACTCGAACTGCAGCGTCCTTGGCGCAAACGACGGCTGCTGCAACCGTCTACGCCACGGTAACCAGCTTATTATAGTTAATGGTTTTGGAGTTTTATGGTATGTATTGGTAACACTTCAGTTCTGGCAACCTCAGGAAAAATTTATTCCAAACATTGCACTAACACTTTGAGCAGCCGAGAGAAAATATAGAGGGTCGGCCCGGTGGCCGAGGTCGCTAAGGCAGTAGTGTGGTAGTGATCTCGGACCGAAGGGTTGCGGGTTCAAGTCTCGCCTCGGACATGGTTGTACTTGTGTTCGTTCTTTCACCCCTTATCATCATCATCATTTCGTTTTACCTTCATAGTTGCCATAACGATAACGCCAATAGTTGCCGCTAATGACCTAGATGTTTATACGACCTTAAATAAAAAATATAGAGGGTTCATGATACAAAAATGTGACCTTAAATTTCATTTCACCCTGAATTTCTTGGTGGAAAACCCATCGGAGTGTTAGCAAGTGACGTCATTGTTGCTAAATGATACCGTGCGAGGTGAGGTGGAGCGGGCAGAATAGAAGAAAGAGGCTAATTTGGGGAAGGGGGTTGTAAACGGTCAATAGAAAAGAAAGGAGTGTAGGGTGAGATGGAAGGAGCGGGAGGATATTCTGGATATTTTATCATTCACATCCAAGCAAAGCCAGATAAACAACTATTTAGAATAATCAATCGAGACAAGTACTTCTTTGCTTTGTTAGCTAGGAAGATAGTTTGTGACGAGTGGGTCACGTTGGAATGCAGCGTCATCGGAGTCTATAAATCCAGTCTTCACAAAACGGACCTGAAGTATTGGTTTGACTTAGTAGCGAGCTGCGAGCCCGTGGTAACCAGTGTTTTTGGTAGTCTTCTTTTAGCTCTTCAACGCGACATTGAAACTTTAACAACATTGAAACCCTCTGGGAATTTACGTTTATTTCCACTTAAAAATTTCGATGCCCTCAGTGTAATGCCAATCGACCATGTTCTCAAAACACACCTAATATATATGAAATAGGGAAATGGAGAAAAATATTTTGATATACTTTTAGGAATCTCTAGTATTTTGAAATATAAAGACGTGAATTGTAGATTACGTAATGTATGCATCAACGTTGGATCATGACCGATTTTCTGATATCTTAGAATTGTGTATAACAATAGTACATAAGACGCAAAAAAGTCCAATAATTCTAAAAAAAGGTAGCTATGCAAATGGCATTTATGCTAAGAAAAACAAAAATAAACATTTCAAAATTTCGTCATATGTCATCATTTGTCATGATTCGTGCACGTATATTATCAGCCTTTAAATAAGTTCGCATGCAATAAAATAGGCATCATCCTAAACATCTTATATCTACATGCGAGGAGCAAACATTCAAAAGAGAAATGTCCACTTCACTCTTTTCTAATAAAAATGAAATATATTGCAAAAATTGTATGTTACTACGTGCCTTTAACTTAACGAATATAGTACTATTTAATTGTAGGGCATCTCACGTCTTTTTCTTAGAAATAAAACTCTAGATAAAAACAACAGAAGAACTCAATTTTTGCCAAATGGACATGTCACCTTTTGAATATTTGCTTTTCAGTTAAGAGAAAGGTTATAAATACACATCGGATGGTTACGAATATGCCTATTTTATTCCAGCAAACTTATTTAAAGGCTGCATGTTATACCTGCATTATCATGACAAATGATGACGTATGACGAAATTTTATAAAGATTTTTGCTTTTTCCAGCATAAAAGCCTTTCATCGCCGAGCAAACTTTCATTACGAAGTTTAGATTTCATACTACGTTACTTACTATGGAATCTAAGCTCCGTGATGAAAGTTTGCCAGTCGCTTCCAATGGGAGGGGAGGTCAACGACGGACTCCAGCGTGTTTCTTCTCTCAATCATTGTTTAGGTAAGTAGTTACTTTTATTATTAAAACCTATACGAAATTTAGTGATAGTTTTTACCCTGACAGCGTATCGAATGTTTTCAAAACAATCAAAACAGTTGCCCTGTGAAATGGGTTTTTGTAAATTCAGGATTCCTAAATCTATTGTCTGTCAATGGAGAAAACAATTGTGCAATTCGAGCGACCAAGAAAATGTTTAACTAGTTTTTCCAAAAATAAATAAATAAACAAACATAGACATCTAATGCTCTGCGGAAATAACCGTAAATATGGATATGTTATATACATAATAGAAAATAGATTTTATTACATGGGAGTTTTTTTTTCTCTTTCTTTTTTTTTTCTCCCTTTCAAAAATTCAAAATTTAAGTGGTATATGACTTAGTGTAGGAATCACAGAATTTTGAAAATGTGCACACAATTCACTTTTCCCCATAGCACGTCATACGCAGTTTTTAACTGTTTTTTTACGTAAAATAAATAAATAAATAAATAAATAAATAAATAAATAAACATACTCCTCCTTCCTAAACTCCCAAAACTGAAAATATTTAAACCCACACATATAGAGAAGTGTTTGTTTGTTGAAAAGTTGTTTGAAAAAATTGGTGTTACTAACGTTTAAAATTATACAAATGTTTCCTTCAATGCTATTGCAGTTTATTCCGAGGGTGAGCACTGTCATTGGCACTGTCTTCGTGTACCTGCGCAGCACCGATGGGCGGCTGTTAAGGGCGTATCCGACCGCCGAGGCCCACTGCGCGGTCCGTGGCGCCGGCCGCCTAAGTGCGTCCTGGTGTCTCGCTCAGCCGCCTCATTCGGCAGGGGCGGGGCGGGGGAGGGGGCGGGAGGGGGGCGGGGCCAGGCGGGGCGGGGCGGCACGGGACGGGGGCGGGGGCGGGGGCGGGGGCGGCGCAGGTGGGGCCGAGTGGCGCATATTGTGCACGCCGGCTGTGCGCGGGAATGCCGATGAAGGATGGGGCTGGATGAGGGCGTCGTTGGCGCAGTTTTTGTGACGCGCTCTTAAGGGATGAAATTGCCCGCCGGCGCGCGCGTGTGGAAGAGAGCCGTGCAAAGAAGTGACGTGGAGCGCAGGGGATGGAGGAGAGTAGCGAGGAGGGGTAGAGGTGGCGGGTTCTCATGAGAACTTGCGGGGAGTGGTAGGGCAATGTCAGGTGGGGAGCTGTGGGAATTAGAGAAGTTCGATTCAGAGAAGCTGTTAGATGCAGAGAATAGCGAGGAGTGACTAGAAGAGACGGGAAGGGTTGGGAATGACCGGGAAGGGTCATGAAGGGTCGGGGAGGGTCGGGGAGGGTCGGGGAGAGGGTCGGGGAGGGTCGGGGAGGGTCGGAGAGGGACGGGGAGGATCGTAGAGAGTCTTGAAGGGACGGGTAGGGATGGAGAGGAAGAAGGAGCGATGGAGAGGGTCGGGAAACGGCGAGGAGGATCGAGGAATATCCCGGAGGAATGTGGAGGAACGGAAAGAAACGTGGAGGAATGGGAAGGGGCGGGGAAGGACGAGAATGCATATGGAGGCACGAGAACGGACGGGGACGGACGGAGAAGGACATGAAGAGACGATGAAGAACGTATGGAGACAAGACTGGGTTGCGCACAGACGGGACGAGACGAAACGGTAAAGGACGGTGAGGATCGAGACTGGTAGATGAGTGAAGGCAAGGCATTCCAAGTTTGGGTAATTATTGGTTAGATGATTATTGACATGAGATGGTCTACAAGTTACGTCATATCGTAAACGTAGATATCGAAATTTTGGAACTTTAATACCGAAAAAAATTCCGAATATTTTGTAGGAACGTTCAGTAATTGATGTTTGAAATAGCAGTTTTATTATCCTTGTTGAAATGAAAAGATTTCTCGCTTTTTACATTTAAGTTAATTAAATTTCCACTAATAACTAAAATCATAAATAGAAATACTAATAAGTGTTTCCATCAAAGAACATGAATAATAAACACCCGAAAAAATTGAAGAGCTAAAAGGTTTTTGTGTTTATTTTATTTTTCCACGGCATGTACATTGACCACATTAACCAGTTTAACTAGTTTACGAATATTTTTAATATTCTGTGGCTTGTGTAAACGCGTTTCAAAATTTTAATTAATTTCTTGCCCCAAAGCATTGAGTAAAATAACACACGAATTCAACCAAACTCTTCTGACATCCTGACTTTTTTTTTTATTTTCCTACACCTCTCTTTTCTCGTTCTTTGTACATACATCAAATATTTTCAATAATAGACAGAAAATTTAGCTGATCAAGAAAAAAGACTATTATTATCACAGAACAAAAGCGTATGCTGAAGGTTATGTTGAAATGTGATAGCTGAGATGCCTTGCAAAATTGGGAATACAGGCTGGCTACATAAACTCAGGGGTGAGAGCTAACAAAATCATTATTTAATATACAGGCCTGTTTTCGCCTATTAGATAGGTTATCTGCTTCTAATTATGATCCACGTTATTTGCAAACTGTAGTTGACATTCCTGAAGATGTTTCCCAGAAAGTGTCCCTCAGAGCTAGCTCTGAGATTGTGATTTAATACATCTTAAAAGAATATTTCTTGAACTTTGATACTTTTTATAATTCATGTTCTCTGACTATACGATTTTATTAACTTACCCGACTCTCTTTACAGTGCTTCACTCAGGTTCAAGACACAACTACCAGTGTCTGATGATGCCCGAGCCTCTAAGTTCGAGGCTCCCTTATGTTGCGATACAACCTATTGTGCCTCAGATCTCTCTCCTTGTTGTCAGCTAACAAAGATCCCATCACTCAAGCTCAAACCGAAAGACAATTCGTCCGAGCACATAATCGTGTGCTATTCTCTTGTCACTTCGTGCTGCCTGCAGAAGCTCGTCCAGTGTCCGACGCGCATGTCCAACCCTTAGGAAACAGTGACATATTGCATCAGGAACGCTTGTGGGGAAAGCTGTACAAAACGTTGATGGTGGGGCAAATGATGTTGAAAGGGGTTAAAAAATTGGCAAAAGTCATTCTTTGAAAATGGCTTCCGTTTCGAGACGAGGTTTTCTTACAGGTACAGTACCTTCACTGCAGAAATTATGCCATTATTTCGACTATGTCGATGACATAGGGGCTTAGAAAAGATAGATTGCAGGTATGTTTATGAAACCTGGTGGCAGAACACAACAATTTTGAAATTTTACTATTAAAAATATTAAAAAATATAATTTTAAATTATTTAAATATTGATAATAATAATAATATCAATAATGATAACAATTAAATCAATAAAAACAATAGCATTAGTAGCTATAATATCATTAGTAACAAGTTCACGGAGCCAAAGGCGACGGTTTTTAATCCAGAATAAAGCATAGATGTTTTACCGTATGGTTGTGTTACTGATGACTTCGTATGCCACTGCGAATCCCAGTTGAAATATGATACGAACCATAATCATTAATTTCTAAACTCATGAATCATCTCTCATAATCACCAAGGGGGAAACTATTCCTGTGGGACCTGTTAAACATATGATGACAAGCCTTATAAAGATCCAACGAATCAGGGGTGTTACTGCTTTCATTACCATTGCGCCATTCTTCAAACCATTTCTCCCTATTCGCACCACGAACTCGTTTTTTCTGTATCTGGAGCAAGGCATCAGAGAGAGAGAGAGATACACAATCTCACAATAATTGTTTTTCGGTATGTCTTTCGCCAGTCGTTGACGTGACGGGAGTGTTTTCGTACGTGAAAACTACTGGATTTCACAGAAACGTTTATTTATTTAGTTAGTCAAAAACTATGTGTGACGTATGGGGGAGAAAATCATCTGCGCACGCTTTCTTGAGTTTCAGAATCCCTTCCCAACAATTCAACTATTAATAGTTGAAATATGAAAAAAATAATAGTAATAATAATAAATAATAAAAATAAATTTAAAAAAGCGAGATATTAGCATTTCAAAAACCATATATTTTCGTTGCTGAATGATAAAAAACTTATTTGTAATGGTAAACGAACGGCAGATTTGATTTTTGTTTTGTTAACAAAATAGAAACCCTAAGCTCTACTACCACTACAAGAAAAAGGAAACCTCAACAAAACGTGCGCACAATGAAGCTACATTTGCGCCCAGAAGCAAATCAAGAGGCCATCTCATCATTTGCTCAATGGATCAGGGAAACTGGACAAAAACCCGATCGAGATGGGGGTAATTGACCCGGAAGCTGAAGTACATTACTTGTTCCACGCGTTTAAGTCTTCTTAAAAAAATATACAATGCAAATGTAAACTAGTTCAAAATACTATATCATTGTTTTGTTAAAGTAAACATTATTTTTCTTTTTGTCGATCAGTATAGTCTCTAATTGTATAGAAACAGTTTGGCAGCAGAAAATATTTTACTTTAAACTGATCTGCCGATGTCAGATTGTGGCTCGTTACAGACAGAATGCAGGGGACAATTGTTTCAGACGAAGTGCATTGTTCTAACATTTGAAGAGGCGTAGTGTGCTGCTGATGGCCTTAGGGAGGCACGATGTATGTGATGAGTAATGTGTATGTGTTTCGGGGCAATGTACTGGGTGATTCACTCCTTGCTGCTAATACGCTGGGATCTTATTCCATATGTAATTTACAAACTGAATTCTCCAAAATTTGATACTCTCAGTCGTTTAGTTTTGTAAATAGTTAACGTTAAACTTTGGATTATGCACTTGTTCTCGGTGTAACTCGAGCGTGTAACACGGGCTTTTGTACATGAGCTGGCGACATCACCTTGCGTCACAGCTCACCACTTTTCTTGAAAACTCAATTCCTAATACTATCCGACAAGACTGTTGTACTAGTCCCTTACCCGAGCGTTTAAGAGGCGTTTAGTATCTGAATTTTACAACTCAGGTACTCTCAACGCTTTTGGAGCTGGGGGGGGGTAATAAATGACCGAGTTTATGCTACCAAAGTTGAGGATCGTGATGACCTCCTTCAGCGCATTCAAAGCGAGGCGGCAGAAGTGAAAGGACAACCCGTCAGAGTTGTGCGCGTCGCGGAAGACGTGTGACACATATGCCAATCTTGCTTTCACGCACGATGAGGCCATTCTGAACACTTGTGGAGACCCTGTTACATGAGGGGGAAAAGCAAATTTTTGGTTGTATACGCAAATATGATGAACTGTTCTAAATAACGCTTAAATAATAGTTTTTCTCTCTCCTTTCATATTCGTAAGATAGGTAGATAATAATAGCAACTGGGAACAATATTTATTGTAATATTTAGGCTACCATTTATGCAAAACATGACTAATAGCAAAACACTTTTTTTTAAAATTTAGAGTAGGATTTACACTAATTCCTTTTACATTCATAAATTAGTGTATTTTATCACCGGGTTATGTGTGAACAACGAGAACTGAACTACCTTTTTAAAGGAAACTATCATTTATAAGGCAATTCATCTTATAAAATAACTTGTATGACTTATGTGATATTAAATTTCACATGAATGGAAGTTCTATTTTATTTTAAGTAAAATATATAAGGAAACTGACGTTATATCTTTTTACATGTTACATTAGCCATAACATCTCTTCTTGAGTTACTATTGTGATAAGCAAAGAACCCTGGGATTAATTTGAATGCTAAAATTGGCATCCAGCGTTAGTAATAATGACAATGTTTACAAACTCGAAAGTCAAAGAATACGCGTTGTTAGGGCAACCGATCAACAAAGTGTATTATTCCATGCTTGGTGTCATAGCGCTGTGCTGATGGACATGGCCTCGAACACATTACATACAAAAGGTGTGGAGAGGGAATTGAAAGTCGTGATCTTTTAAAAGGGCGCAAGGAATCATTCTTTTAAAAGATATTGAAGTGTGCACATGTAAGACGTTGGTGTGGTGCGAACAGATTTTCAGCCTAAGCTGGGGTATTATTTAAATGATAGTGAGGCGGGAATTTATAATTAGTCTGATAGCTTGGTATTGTTTAAATAGTAGTATTGAATTATAATGTAGATGTTATCAATGCTGTTGTTGGAATTTTGAATTAAAATAGACACCGTGTTTTGAGGGAATGTATATTAGGATAACTTCGTAGATGGAAGGATTTCTTGACATTTAGATGTAGACAGTCGCACGTAGATGTTTCATACGAAGCACAGATAGGGACTGTCGCGACCGTGTATTGATTTATGGGAAGATTAAATCATATTAATACCAAATCGTTGAGGACTTTCTGGAACATTTCAAATTTATTTTAATGATAGGCAAGAATACGAGAGTAGGGATACCAAGGACATTCCATGGACAACATTCTGCTGGTTGGCCTAGAAGCCATCTATCAAGATACTGTATTATGCTTACGAACTATACTCAAAACCGTACGGTGTTTTTTTCTACATAGACAAAGTAATTTTCATGAGCTCAATAGAATTTGTAATATATTTAAGAATAAATGTTAATTTTTTATTGTTGAGAAAAGCTGATAATTTTTTTATTAGTTGTCATGGATCTAATAATTGCTTTCAATCAATAGGACTTCGGGAATCGTGATTCTTTATAGAACTACACCTCCACACGCAACAGGTAAGGAGTACAATGTTGTAAGTCGAACCCATGATTAAACTGAAAGAAAATTTATTAAACTAGTGTTAACATCTGGAGAATTTATGAGCATAGTAGCGCAACGGTGGAAATAGCAATATTAATAATAGCAGTGAAAGCAATCCCCTTCATAATATTACATGTTTGTTGTAAATAGTATCCAGATTAGCAATAGTAAATATAATCAAAAAGACGAAAAGTATTTCACACTATATGTGGCAAATGAGGCAACTTATTGCAGAAAGGAAGGATGATGCAAAGAAATCATTTATTGTTACCAGACAGCAACAGTAAAAAATGTAAATAACCTTTAAATAATAGTACGCATTTTCACTCCAGCAATCTTCAATTTTTTTAGTATTTTAAATAATTTAGAGAATAAGTCTGTGGACAATTATTGACGCGAACTCAAACCTCCGTCAGACATAAAATGTTTCCGAAAATCTTACGGAAGACGAACTTCGCGGTGGCGGAATTTAATGTTCATGACTAAGCTTACAGCATTTGATTATAAATATTAACTAGACAAGATTGAAACAAATATATCAGTAAACGTAAAAAAAATATACAGCAGTTTTTGACATTCTTTCTGCGTTCTAATATGCCTACGTTTTTATATTTCTTCCCACCGAATTATTTTAAATGTAGAAAAACCTAATTTCTTTTAATATTTGACAAATTTGATTTATTTTATAAACTATCTCCTTAACAGATATTACCTACTTGAAATGTTTTTTAATATTGTGAAATTTGAGATACATCTGAAATCAATTAAATACCAATAAAAATAAGTTGGAACACTTTTCTAAGGATGATGACGCACAATTTCAACCATTATATCAAAATCATGTGTGTGTTTTTGTCAACTAATACAAATAGCAGTTATCACAATATTAAAGCATATATTAAATGTTGCAGTCTCGAAATACCTTGGTTATATCCGGGATTGAAGAAATTTTACACAAACGCATTTTGAAAGTGGTGTGAAACTAATCATGGTATGAAAAATGTTATGTTACTTTATTCACGGGAGACAATTTTTTAAAATTTTGTTTTCCATAATCTAAGTGTTTTTTCGAAATACTATGTTTTCTTTGAGGTAATGTTAAACACATCAAAGGCGTTTTGTAGGTGATAAATTTGATGTTTGATGCTCCAACTTGATGCTTCTAAACAGAACAAATTGGCATAGACATTAGTGTTGATTATTTACATTATTTTAAGCAGATTGCTCAGCACGATCGAGGTTTAGCTTCTAGTGTTAAGGTAACGAGCAGACGTATATGATGTGATCGTAAAACGGCAAGAAACTTCATACACAGATTACAAGTTCATTACACTCCAAACCCAAGCCGTAACAGAACAGCTTTGTTCAACAATAACACAAGGAGATGTACCGTATCGTAGCGAGATTCCTATAACCCAGTTGATGTACCAAATACGTACCGGGGGTCATAACAATAATCCAGAAGAAAAGTACAGTTCAATAGAAAGCAGGGATCAAGCACAATCTCAATAGTCACGCATCCGCACGTCAAAAGCGAACCAGAAGTTCTGAGAACGCGACCGAATCGGCGCTCGCAGGCCAGCAGCCCTCACCTCGGGATGGCGATGTCAGGAGGAGAAATCACGCGCCATTTCTCCACCACGACCTCTGTTGCCCTTCCCTCCTGCGGTGGCGTTCCGTGTCCGGCACAGACCTGGCGCCGCCGGGGCTTGAGTGGCGGTGGGCGCAACTAGTGTTTTACCCCCACTACAGAACAAGTACTTTAAAGATGGATTGATTGATCGATTAGGACGCGTAAACTGCTAGGGTCACTCCTCCCGTACGTGTAGTGCAGGTGTTGTCGATGGAAGTAGAGGTGATCTGGTCCCCGCTGGATGGCGAGATACGGTGACGACCGACCCGTACGCTTGCAAATTTATCCTAAGCAGGTATCTCCCACCAACAGGGCACCGCCCTAACTGAGAATAGTTCCAAGCTCTCGACCGGTCCCCCGACATGAGTGACTGGTTAGTTGGTTATTACGGACACGTCGATAGCTTAGGTCATTAGTCCCGACAGTGTAGTGGATGCTTTTTCCTCGGGTGATGACGGTGATCTTCCTCCACTGGATGGCAAGATCCGGCGCCAACCTACTGTTGACAAGCGGGGTTTCCCCCTAATCAGGACTCTTCTACCAGTGGGGCACCGCCCC